>JAPTGZ010000005.1:29237768-29251355 GCA_029814645.1 Fowleria isostigma | reverse complement strand
GCATCCCTGCTTAGACTGTTGCCTCCGCGACCCGGTTCCGGATAAGCGGAAGAAGATGAGATGAGATGAGATGAGATTATAAAATATAAAATGATATGAAGGTTAGGTTGTTATTGAATAGAGCACTACTGCAGTGACAATTGCTCATTTCTAGTTGGAGAAGTGTGACTTGTATGTACAGCAGAAAATAGCACCAGTTGGCTTTATTAAGGTTTGAGACAGTTAATTATACATTCAACTCACCGCACCATGAGCAAGGTTTTATTGTCAAAGTCATATTCTGTGTGGAAACTTCAGATAACCCCGGTCCCTGTTGGTCAGCCCCAGTTCTTATTTCTCACAATCTCTCTGTGTCTTTAATTGTGTCTTTTTGTCAGCTTTCACATCCTATATCTCAGACTTTTTTCTTCCTCTGGCCTTCACACTATCTTTTCTGCTTTCCTTTGCTCTTTTTTCACTTTATCTTCTTGTGTCTGTCAGTCTTTTATCAGTGACTGTGAGTATATCGGCTGCGCTCTCATGTCTATCTGTGCTTTTTACTTGATCAGCTTCCTACCGTCGGTGTTGCCTACCTCTTAACCTTTTTCTTCATCATGAGCATCTGTAACTTTAGCCTGACAAACACTTTGGTTAATCACATGACAGCCATTCTTTAAAGTCAAAACCAGAGTCATATGACGCTGAGGGAGAATTTTCAACGGGCTGAAAACCTAAGTCTCTTTTAATTAGGCTCGCTGTCTGTTTGCATGAGCAAGGCTTCATTAATCTCATCCGTGAAGGGAGAGGAAATGGGAATCATCACTTTGTTCCACGCTGTCTTTCACCCCTGAGACATGCACGTAAACACACGCAGATACATGTAGTTACGTACCCATCTGAACTGTATGGTCCAATGGAGAGAAGCTGCCATTTCCTTAAGACAGGTCATGTCAGGTCAGACCGCCTGTGTTCAACATGTTTCCACACCCTGTTTTTCCCCTCATTTCCACCGACCTTTTTCACTATCTTCTTGTTTACTTACATTTGTCTCCCTCCCCAAACTCCCCAGACATCAACTAATATTTTCTCATGTAGGCTCTCTTTGTTTTCCAGTTCTCTTTTTTTGTCCTCTTTGTCATCTTATTTTTGTTCTATTTTCTGCTTCCTTCTCTGTTAAGGTCCCTGTCATGGCTGCTTGATCATTTCAGCTACATATAGTTTTATATATAAACTACCTTTTGTTTTACTGCAATGGGGTTTTTTGGGCATTTGCATTATCTTCTCTGTCGAGGTACTGCTGCGCCTGTAATTGCTCATTTCTGTCTGTTGTCCCTGTGCAGGTTAATAGGCTACATACCTTATAATTTGTCTTTGTTTTATACAATTTATATTAAATTCTGGATATTAGAAGGACTTTCTCTTTTTTTATTAGACAAATGAACTGAAACACATCCTCTTTAAGCCTATGTACTTTTATCTTCCACTAAAAGTGATAGTTATTATGAATCAGTTTATCAAATGTCTTGGCTTTTCTGTTTCTCAATCCAGTTAAAGCCCTCTATTCTGAACTACCTTGTTATTGAGACTGTGGAAGCAGTAGTGTATATAAAAAATGCTTTCGTTGTCGCTGGATCTTTTCAGGAAATGAAAATAGTCTGAAGCATGTTGGTCATATTTCTTGCACTACAAGCTCCTGCTTCTTTTGTTCTTTAAATTATCTCCGGGGGAGCAAAGCAACCTGATGTAGTTATAAAAGGTCCATTTTTCATTAATATGGCTCCCTTACCTGCCTGTAAATGATGTCCATCAAGGATCTCTAAGGCCTTCGTACTCTTGCTGCAGCTGTTTAGAGTTGAAAGTGTCAGTTAATGGTCAGCATTTTAATATCTTTTCTTGTCGTCCATCTTGTCTTTTGTGTCTCTCAGGTTTTATCTTCTTTATGCGGCCTTATATCTGTATCTCCCCTCTATTACTGCATTCTTACAAGATGCCAGGAAATTAAAAAAAAAAAAAAAAACACAAAGCACAGTCCCTTGGAGGGATCTTGTGGCATTTAAAATTTTGGTTTCTCTTATCACATGCTGCCAGTGACTTGTCATCTCGCAGGAGCTCACATATAGGCACTACATTTTGCTGAAGAATGTCTAAAGAGGTTTTTTTTTTTTTTTTATTCCCCTGTGCAATACGTATCTCACACTGTGGCAGGACCAGCCACTTGAGACACAGACAGTGGCAGGCTAATTCCAGACATCCTGCTTTTTTTAACAGTAGATTTATATTGTTTACCCCTTCCCTGTGGGAAATTACCTGTGTTATTTTCATTACTTTATATCAATGACAGTGATTTGATCACTGCAGTGTCTAATCTCTCTGTAATGTCTGTTTGTGTTGCAGTTGTCTGAAGCCAGACAACAGACATTTGAAGGTCTGAATCGAACAGTGGGTTACAAAGAGCTAAAGGGCAAAGACCCCCCGACTGAAGAACTGGTAAAGAAAATTGAGCAGGTACATCAAACAACATCACAGGCTTTTACCACATTTGTTTATGTGTGCAGACATTAAATATCTACATGTATTTGAATCTGACTTTTTGTGTGCATTTTTTTTGGATATGATATGATAGGACTGTAAAGATGCATCACTTTACCCTAATGCTAAACCATTATCATTTTGTGTGCACATCCAGCTGGAGGTGAATCTAGCAGAGCGTGAGAGGCAGTTACTGGAAAAAGAACTCCTCGTGGACCAAGTGACCCGCCTTCTAAAGCCTCTCAAAGAACAGTCTGAGAACTGCAGACAAGATCGACTGTCACTGGCAAAAAAGGTAGATAAGTAGGTCCGCTCGGACATAAAGAATAGACCCAGGTTACACAGACAGGCATCAGAAAATACACTCCATTTAACACTCACACCAGTTGTTAACATTCACCTGATCATTCACAGCCTCTTCTATCTATCTTCTTTCTATATTCCCTCTTACAAGCCCACAAGAACTTTGTGCAGGAGCATGGACACTCCATGTGAGGAGCCCCACAGAGTGGGCATTAAGGATTTCACTGAGCATTACAAATCTCTCTGACTCTCACTTATCTTCCTCTTTTTCTTTACTTTACACACCCCATCTATAAATAGCATTAACATAATAAAGTGGAGCTACAAGCAGCACATGCCACTCTGCAATTATGTTAATACCAGTGTGATAAAAATGAAATCTGAAACTACTGTTTATCTAAAAGTACAAAACATACATGTATTTTTGTTCATGTAACACATAGTTAGCATGAAACAATAGCTGTGATTTATGTAAAGTCAAAATAAGCAGTTGTTATAAAGTAAATGCGGTATAGTTCTTAGATATTTGCACTTACATGCATGGCTTGAGTCCTTTTTAAACAGCATTTAACCTTTGTTTGTATGTCATTTGCTTCCAGCTGAATGAGGTCCGTACTAATCTAACCAACACCAACAACCGAATAATGGCCGTTTCCGCTGAACTTTCCATGATGCAAGCTGCCACGTTGTCTCTACAACAAGAGATCAAAGAGAAAGAGCTGCAGGTCAGAGGGGTGCCAGTCACTCACAGCACATAACCACAACAATGTGATTCTGGGCTCCCAACGTGTGATCTCACTTCAGCTGCACATTCCCCCTTCAGTTTCCCACTGTTTTTCCTATTATTCCTTTCACTCTCCACTGATCATGATCGAAGAGAGCAACAAAGTACCTTTTTCTCATCATGCCCTGTATTTCACCCCTTACCTATTTATTTCTGCGTAAATCACATCATGAGGTAAACACAGAGGCAGTTCAATAATCATTTTCATAAATGAGATAAAACTCCAAAAGGATTGTAGAAAACTATGTCAATAAAATAAATAAATGGGGGAAGAAAGAAGAATAAAAATTAATTAGCACTGTTAAAGGAGCTAAAACCATCAGGGAACCGGGATTAAAATTTGCTAGGTGTGTTGAGCATTCACACACAGCTGGATCTGTAGAAGGTCGTTTTGACTCTCCATATCATCTGTTTTGTTTAGATACACAGCCTCCGCCCAGATTTAATAAAGGAAATGAGTACGATTCTTCCATTGAATAATTACTGCAGTGAGTAATATGTTTTGGATGCAAAAAGACATTTAACCCTAACTAAAGCAGTGAGTAGCTTCTCATTTCTTAAACAACCATCAGTGTGATAGAGAGAATAAAGATTGGACTGTGAGCAGTGGACAAAGGTCAAGTGGTCTAATGAATCCAGATTGACTATGTTCCAGGATGATGGATGCATCAGGGTGAGAAGAATAGTGTGTTGTAATCAAAGTCTAATGAAATACTACTGTGGAACTTTTTTTGGCTGGGCTGTGTACATACAGGCCTGGAAAAAATGATTAGACCACCCTATGTTTTCTTCAATTTCCGGTTCATTTTAATCTCTGGTATAAGTAAAGGTACATTTTTTGGGGGCAAATATAATGATAAAAACAAAAATAGCTCATAAGAGTTTGAGTTGATATCTGTCCATTTTTGATGGTTTTCTTGATAATAACCAAAATCAAATGAGTTCGTAACATCAATATCTATGACATTGTACTGACAAAAACATTGCTTTTAGGCATTCCGTGTTTTCTTTTCTGTCTGTTTTAGTCACATGATACACACAGGAGTTAGAACTTGATTGCATAACCATTTTCTCTGATGACTTTTGATGGTCTAATATTTTTTTCCATGACTAGAGTTTAGAAATATAGAAATGTGTATGAGTTAAATAATTGTGTAATGTTGTGTAATGTGTAAAGAGTTATATAGCAGCTAGCAATGTTAGGATCCATGTAGCACTGAGGGTGGGTCCATGGATACCTAATGTGTGGTAGCCTGCGTGAAGCACGGGGATGTGCTTGTGGAAAGAGGGGGAGAGATGTGACAGTGGGCAGTCTTGTCACTGTGCCTTCAGTTGTTCATGCGCCCTGGCTACTTGGCCAAAAGGGATATTCCTTTGGCCGACTGGTTCGTGCATGTGACTATCACCTGGGAGTCTGGGGTTCGAAGCTTGCCTGGACACTCTTCACCTTACCACATGTATATTTTGGAATTCCTTCACAGCCTTGTGTGGTTTATTACATTTGGTTAACTTTGGATCAGAAATGTTTTAATCTGAGAAGGTGATTGAATGAGAGGTGGTGAAAATTTAAGTGTTCAGTGTATAGACATAGAGGTACACCATCTTCCTCGTGATTGTGTTGACTCAGTTCTGTCCCAGTGACTTTGCTGACTGGCGTTGTCTGTGAAATCTGCCCAAAGAAAGCATTTATGCAGGCAGAACAATGCAACAGAATGAGTCCTATATTCTTCATAAAAGCTTTGTGCTGAAAAGAATATATTCAGATGTAATCCCCTCCCATTTTGAGTAGTCACTGTCATTTAATTACATATTTTGTCAGTCACTGTAAACGACTCTTTACCCTCTAATCAGTTTCTCTTACACATTGACCAGATTTTAACTTGAAGCTTTTCTATATGTGTCTTTATTGTGCTTTTTGTTTCTGAACTGAATTTTCCACATGCCTTCTAAATATTTCAAGAGGCATGTTATAACCTGAAGAGCCCCTGCAGCTGATGTATGCCTGCAGCTTGCCACAGACACAGTCAGAAGCAGAAGATGCAGAGGCATAACTTTGCCCACATTCTTCCACTAACACAGCCATCTGTTTTGAGTGCAGTTAGAATTGAGTTGAAGCAGGACAGTGCAGAGTGGACTGAGTGATAGGAATACAAAGTGAATGTATTTGCACTGCCTTGTGTTTCCAGATGGACAGCTGCCAGCGGCGGCTGGAGCAGGGCCTGCCACCCGATGCTGAGATGGAGGCAGAATGGAAGAGGATGCTCCGGGACAAGAAGAGAAGACAGAGGGACAAAGAGGAGAAAGAGAGGGTAAAGTCACAAAAAGACTCCAGGTCAGGTTTTGATTAAAGCACCGAGGGCCAAGAAAAGAAGATAGAGTGACAAAGAACAGGGCACAAACACTCAAGGTTGGACAGAGTTGAGATGCTGAGGGACAAAGGGCCTGTATACCTGAACATACATAGGCTGAGACAGGGGACTGAGCGAAAACGCTCCCCACACACACAGATTAGACAATAAACACTGAAGTTTTCAGCATATATAGTACACGAACAGAGGACAAGAAGGGCAGACGGGCTGACAAACAGAAGGACCGGCTGTCTACACAACAAAAGCAAACACAAGGATCGGTTGTGTCTGAAACCAGCCCTGCTGTCTGCCGCTTGATGTTAAACTGATGTGTATTTTCTCACCCGCTTTCTTCCTGCTTGTGCCCACCATCCCAAAAATACAACACAATACTGCATGCACAATACTAAACCAGACCAAAAAAGGAGTCAAAAGTGAAATTCAGTGTTTAGAGTCAGTGTTAATCACGTGTTTTAAGATATTTGCTGAAAAACAGTATGTGTTTATGTGACACTATTGGAGCGATATGTTTTTCCTTGTTTATTTATTTGCAGTTCCAGCTGTGCTTTTTGCATTCAGAGCCATTACTCCTCAGATCACATGCCAGCGGATAAACTGGTCATATGCATGAGCAAATCGCCATCTCTTTGAAGTTTCTCTGTGATTTAGGCACAGTTCATTTGCATGCTGTTGTGGGGTGAAAGTCAAAGGGGGTCTAGTGTCATGAGGAAGTGGACACAGTGGTTTTCTTTTCCCAGCAGGGCACCACTGGGGTTCAAACACACTGGGATCAAATCAGTTTTCCCAGATGATGTCAGTGTGCTGCAAGTTCTAGGGAAGAATTTTAATATTTTAATTGATTCATCTGGATAACAGTTATCAAGATAAGGCTGATCTGGATAAAATGTTCTTCATTTGTAAGTTGCCAATGCATCAACAGTAGATCGTTAAATAATGTTCGTGTTTGGACGTGATTGTGTTTTTGTTCTCAGTATAATTTCAGCTGGTTAATGGGTGTAGTTACGTGTGCATATAGTTTAACCTTGAAACTTTCACCCATTTTTCAACATTTACATAAGGTTTTCAGTACTAAGTAAATAAATCAGCTTTAGTCCTACATTAAATGTCAGATTATTTCAAACTGATTGATGCACAGACACAGCTTTTTATGCCTGAAGATTACTTTACTCTAAAAGGAGAAACATCCTATATCACATCAGTATTTCTTATATCACTAATCTCTATTATGTGTTTAAAGAATCTTCAATCAACCTTGAGACTCTGAACCCACACATTCCCATCTACTCTGTCCATCCTTGCATTTACCTTGAGATATTTCAAACATTATTTAATCATCCCTTTACACCATGAAAACTCAGTTGTGTATTTTAACTCTTTAGGTCCTGCAGTAGATTAAAAGTGTTGTTTTGTGTGTCTGTGCGTTGCAGTTGGCTGGAGAGGATGAGTGGAACCTGTTGCCTAATGGAGTGTACACCACGGCCCAAATCCGTCCAAATGCATACATCCCCCAGAATGACGAACTCCCTCTGCCCAAACCGTACGGAGCCCATGCCCCCTTTAAGCCCTTCCAACCTGGAGCCCACATGAGACACTACCGCAAACCAACACTCAAACCCTTAGAGACATAACCAAACAACGTACACATCAGCGTCAAGTTAAATGATTCGTGCGTGATGAGTTTTTTATGCAAAGGACTTTGTTTTTAATCACATGTAAATTAATCTCAAAAAACCCAAGCAAATGAGCAGCATTATGTGTCAAATATAAGACCTAGTGCATTGTCATTGTCACTGCTGGGATGTAATGTGTGTGAACATGTGCTCGGGAACACCATCTGCATATAATTCAGTTTCGTTTATCACCATTTACCGGCAAGAGCTTGTTTACACTCTCAGTCAGGCTAAATACTATAGAAGAGTGGAGACAGAATACACAAGAAGCCAGTGATGTGTTGTCGTTACACTGTACCCGCCAATAAAAGTTGACTTTCTTTCTGTATGTCGCAACACCTTTCTTGTAAAGATGAACTCATCCCTCAAGGACACTGAAATATTTGGACATTTTCCTCTGTCCTGTCGCTGTTCTCTCCCTCATACTTGTAACGTTGCCACTGATGAATAAATTGCAAAGGGCTTAAGCTTGAAGCCGGGCTAAGAGTGCATGCTTAATGCCGGGAATGATAAATGTAAATAGAGAGAGAGCTGGCAATGAAAGAGCATAGAGAATGACAAAGAGAGGAGAGAATTTAAATGAAGAGGAAGCAGAGATGGCAGCCAGGGAAGTCGGCGCTGGAGAGTCAAAGGGAAAACGGATGAAAGTGGAACTCTAAATAGGATGGAGAGTTTATAGTCGCTTACCACTGACCAAAGAGTATGGCTCACTTTTGAAGTTCACCCAGATGCTCTCAAATCTGCCCATCAAAATAGTTTGTTGCCACTGAGCGCGTTTCACTGCTTGTAAAGCACATGTGTGTTTGTGTACCTGGTTCATGTGGGGGCCAGTGTTGTGTACACGAGGGGTCGCAAACTTATTTTGGTTCAGGGGCCACATTCAGCCCAATTTGAGCTCAAGCAGGCCAGACCAGTAAAATATTGATATAATACCATGTAAATAATGACAACTCCCAAGTTTTTTTCTTTGTTTTAGTATAAAAAACCTTCATTAAATTATGACATTTACATTTTACAGAAAAGATGTGAATCTGAAAAAAAAGAAATTTCACAAGAAAAATTACTGCAATTTTGACAATATTAATAACTTATTTTTTTAAAAACCTTGATTTAATTATGAAAATATTTACATTTTACAGATAAGACGAGCGAAAAAATTATATTTCATTAGAAAGATTACTGCAATTTTGACAATATTATGCCTCAACATATGTATACATGTACATTACACAAAATGTTGAACAAGCATGCGGTAACAGGCATAACACTGTTAAAATTGCACATTTCAGGTTGTTCATATTTGTTTTATGTATGTATTTATTTGCATTTTATTGTGAAAGGATAGTTTGTAAATGTAAATATTTTCATAGTGTAATGAAATTTTTTGCCACTTAAAAATTTTTTCCGCAGCGCTTTTCAAGATGAAAATTTGTAGTTGCCATTATTTATAGGTTCTGTTATTATTTTACTTGAGATCACACTGGTCTGTATGTAGAACTGAACTAAAATGATTTTGACAACCTTGACTGTGTCTTCTGTGTAAATTTTGCACTTTCATCCCACGGGGCCAGAACGGAACCTTTGACGGGTTGGATTTGGCCCCCGAACCGCATGTTTGAGACCCCTGGTGTACACTGTTTCTGTGATTCGTGCTGTGCAAGTCAACCTTTTAAAAGGTTCAAGAAGGCAGCAGGTTGGGGTTTACTGGTAGTGAGCCAGTCCTGACGACCAAGTATGTATATATATATATATATATATATATATGTGTGTGTGTGTGTGTGTGTGTGTGTGTGATCATCCATTGCAGGCTGATGCTGAGAGCTGTCAGATTAACTTAGCCCCTGACTGTTGGTGCTAATTAGCCGGCTGCATAACACCGACTGTATAACAGAGTGGAGAATGACTGATTTGCTCACATTTGAGAGCGGAATCCCCGGCCAAAAAGCAGTGATATACGGAAACGAGGTGGTGAATGTCAAGGTTCAAAGATTACACAATAAGCCTCGAATGTTGAGCCAAGCACAAATGAGGGTGTTGTAGGTGTGCTCTCCTCTAAATGTGACTCAGCGTGTGCGATGACTGATGCTGAGATTATTTCCTGGATTTGGTGGAACTCTGCTGAGTCTGTCCAAAACACTCAGGTACCCACAAGATTCTGAGGGCTCACTTCCTCCTTCGCTGAGCTTTTCACTTTACTTTTCTCTTATTACAAAGCAGTATTGATGAAATCATAAATCCAGCTGGCTTTCAGCTTTTAAGGTTCAAAGAAAATTCTTGAAGAAGTACAAAACAACCAAGGCCTCAGTATTTCTTCAAAAGCCTGGCACATAGAGAGAAAAGTACACAATGCATGAAAAATCTCTTTATTTACAATTCATCATACCAAAATTATTCTTTATGTAAACAATATGATTGATTCATGAATCCCTTTTTAGATTGTAGAATGACATGAGAGGTGAGTCATGTTTGGTATTTAATAATGTACACATGCCTCATACCACAGCTTCCACAGATATTCTGCACCTCCAGTACAAGCTTTAGTGACTCAGGGGAGAAAAAAAAAAGCACTTCAAAGCAGACGTTTGACTTCGCTCAGCCTGTTTGCACCATATGGTTTGCACACACAACCTCAGAGTTCAATCTTTTTTGTGTGTTTCACTTCTTTTAAACTGTCGCCTATAAAATCAGAAGGATCTTGTTTTCAGGCACTTGTCATTTCTACACATCAATAATCACCTTTAAACAGTATGATTACATACTGAGTCCATGTTAAGACTTTATCAAAAATAAATCACATTGTCAAAATCATTTCTTGGAAAAAAAGGTAAACATTTGATTCCAACTTTATGGGCAACAGTGCATATAATGATGATTTAATGCACAGCAGCAACTGAATATAGAAGCGTTTCAGCATGGTTGTACACCAAAACTGTTCTGAACGTATGATCAAAAAGCATTTTTCTATACATGCTTCATAGAAATACTCTGAAATTCAACATTTCAACCTTAGTGTGTTGTTAAAGGGCTCAACAAGACTATTAGTTTTGTGAATTTTTTTAAATTGTAGAAAATCAAGGTCAATGAAGTAACAATATTTGGTTCTTTACCCATAAGTGGCAAAAAAAACAAAAACAATCTAAGAGTATAAAAAATATAAAAACACATGTAATGTGAAAGGAACATGTATTTGATAACATTAGAACATGACTTTTCTACCATTAGACCAACATAAGTGCTGATCCAGACACCTGTCAACATCCACATTATCCCTTTAACATCATTCCTTACATTAGTACCATTACTTCATGGTACCTAACAAAGCAGGTACACTCACTGTTCATGCAGAGGTGGACCTTACAGACCCTGTAGACCACATTGGACCTGAGATTGGTGACTCACTGTCCTCACTAGAACCATGCATGTAGAAATTACCAAAAATAGTCACTTGCCCAATAAAGGGTTAAGGTAACATTGATGGAAGGCACTCAAGTCATGTATGTAGTTAGATGAATAGATTTATATAAGATGTTTGCATGAGGATGTATGAACTTTCATTCTGTAGACACAGACCTCAACATTCAACAAGCTAATACTTTTTTTTAATTTTATTTATTTATTTATTTTTACTGGGTTTACTAATCTCTTACATGTATCTGCTGAAAGTGAAAAGTTACATCCAGAAAATTGCTACACATCCTTTTGGGGATGCAGTTTAATACTATCAAAGAGCCAGCTGATGTCACAGAATATACCTATCACCCCCTTTTAAACTGTACAACTGGTAATCAAAATCTGATTTAATGCACAGCAGCAACTGAATGACCATTTCAAGCCACTGCGTCTGCAGAGCTCTTGTCAGCATGTAATCAACTTGATGGGGGTGCAGCGTTACAGGAAGCACAGGAAAATAAACAAATGTGTTTGATTTATAAATACCATTTGCAGGTTTTGACATCAGTGTCTATAAATTGAGGGAGAAGTTGAGTAGGCTCAGTGTGCAGAGAATTGTCACAACCCTGGAAATTGAGTTTAATGGAAATAGATGTCTGCGTTTATCGATTTTCAATAAAAATGTAAAAAAAAAAACATGTTTCCTCAAATTGAATTAAACCTCTAGCTGAAGTCTTCTGTTCCCTATTGTGTTGTTCTGTAAGTGATACGCTGCTTTTCTGTTTACATTCAAACGCTCCGGTGTTTGCTCACACAGACAGGTGGGTGCACTAATAGGCCTGTGTCTGCTCAGTCTGGTAACAGCATGTCTGCATCCTCAGAAAAACTGACTGTGATTTGTTTAAGTCTGGAGGATCTAAGTGGGTTTGGGATTTGTGAACAAGGGTGTGAGCTCTGACTTGGGCTGCTGAGGGAGCAACATAAGAAGGAAATGATGGTTTGTACTGGGGAAAACACTAAATGATTTAGTGTTTTTTCAATAAAAAAATCAAAACAATAGAAAAATGGAATTAGTTCAAAATGGTTGTATGTTATCATTAAATGTAAAAAAAAAAAATGTAACAAAAGTTGCATATACTTCATGAATCTCTAAATTAATCCAAACTCCTGATTATTAACTGAGTGAGTGTAATCCAACATACTAGGTTTAAAAAAAAAACAACTCATAATCTTTAGCTTTACAAAGGATGGGGCTAAGTCTGAAAAAGATTAAAGATTGTGTCCTTCATAAGTGTCCGGATGGATGTAATTTTGACTGACAAGGGTGAGCATAACTTTCCACAATTGTTTCCACATTATCCTGAGGCTTTATTCTGGGTCTGAATGAGTGTCAGAGCAAATTAACCTTAACTGGTGTCTATCATATAGGTGTTGTACCTTCTATGACATGTACTGCTACTGCTGCCTCTGCTATCTGCTGAAGGCTGATTATACAGCCGGGTTTATCCAAAAAGAACGCTGGACACCTCACACAGCTGAATAGGCTAGCAGGCAACATCTGTTCAAGTGTCAGATTTTGGTTCTGATGGGTTTGTTGCTGCTGATACACCTCTCAGATTCTGACATAATCTAGTAATTATAATAAATGTTGCTACTGTTTATGGATTCTAATCAGACTTGTGTTACATCCTCCATTTGTACTATGCAAAACATTAAAACTCTCGGTATGCTAATGCTGAATGCTTCATTAAAGGTGCTACATGCATGTGATGTCATATTAGCTAAGTTTGACATTTGTTGATTCATGGCTCAGTTCAGACCTTGTTTGGATGATTCTAAAAACAGATCTATACTGCAGCTATTGAAAACACAAACTGTACAGACATTGGTGATTTGTGGGTTTTACTGTGGTTGTTTTCAGTCTAAAAACAGCTAAGCTAACAGAGATATAATGTAAACACAAAGTCATAGCACACTATTCCCGATCAATCTGCACATTTTTCCAATTATACGTCTGAGTCAGTGTGCACTGCCTTAGCACTAGTTACGTAGCAAAAAAGTGGCGGAAGATGAATAATAATTTTAATATGATTAAACGCGTGGGAGTGCAATAGTGCTCAGCAGCTTCACTGTCCCGAGCCCTAACTATCAGCCAATGCAGTCACCAACAAGTCATAGTGAGGATTATAAGACACATTTTTATTTTAACTGTCAAAATAATTGACTATGAGTTTTTTATTTGAAGGAGAAAGTTGGTGATCCCAAAATGCAGATGTGTGAAGCACTGAGGTTTATATTTTTGATTCAGTAAGTGATACAGTCTGTGGATACTCAGTGTTAATTCATTACTGTTTTTGGGAGCTGTAAGTGTATTCTGTTACACAACATCCCTCTACTGTTAATAATCTGGAATATCAATGAAACATAGAACTCCTTTAAAGGATCTGACATCTGATCATGTGCTGAGGAACACGACTACAAACTACAGCAGCTGTGTGTGTGTGTGTGTGTGTGTGTGTGTGTGTGTGTGTGTGTGTGTGTGTGTGTGTGTGTGTGTGTGTGT
>JAPTGZ010000005.1:29210674-29228931 GCA_029814645.1 Fowleria isostigma | reverse complement strand
CTGGGATAGGCTCCATGCGACCCCCGTGACCCTAATGAGGATAAAGCGGGAATGGAAAATGAATGAATGAATGAATGTTACTATTGATGCAAACATTTTTCTTCTGTATCATCATTACCAAAGCCTTAAAACATGGTGGAAAACTCCATGGAAGCATGTAGACCAATCTAAATGAATATATTTTTGATTGTAGAAGTCACAACAGATGTGGTTTGCATGCTCTTTGACCATCCAATCAACTGATGAGAAAATGCAGATGTCATTGTACACCACCGAGATCACCACATGTGGCCAAAAGGAAATCTAACTGGTTAAAGGAGTGTTTCTCAAACTGGGGAGTGGGAGTGGGATACACCCTGGACGAGTCGCCAGTTCATCGCAGGGTTGACATATAATCACAAACAATCACTCTCACATTCACATCTATGGGCAATTTAAATTAACCAATTAACCTATCAGTGCATGTCTTTGGATGGTGGGAGGAAACCGGAGTACCTGGAGTGAACCCGTGCAGACACGGGGAGAACATGCAAACTCCACACAGAAAGGGCCTTACTGGTGTTGGAATCGTACTCATTATGCTTCAGTAACTTAATTGATCCTTGCTACATAACATACCTGTCTGTGATATAACGCTGCATTAAATTGCATTTTTTGTAAAGTATTGATGGTATAGTATTGATATCAAAAGGTAAATAAACTCAGGTAGAACACCACCGAAGGCCTAAGTATGAAAGACACGCCACGTCACTGGTGTATGTGTATCTGTACAAATATCATGAAATACGATCATGTTTCCAAAACTCACAGCAGGGTTAAAAAATTACATAATCAGAACAAAAGAGGAAGAACTGGGTTTAGCTTTGGTAAAAATCTCCTACTGATGTGTCCTGTTTCTGTAGCTCTATGGGTGTGTGTGTGCTGTACCTGCAAAATCTCCTCTGCCTGCCAAACTCACACAACAAAAGTCTACCGGGCAGGAAACAGAACAGAGACACTAAACATTCGACATTCCTCTGATCACAATGCGGACGGAACAAACTTACACACACACACACACACACACACACACACACGGGGCTGGAGACAAAATATACGCACAGGAACACGTGGAAGTTACACAATAGTTAGGGACGCACACTCTATCACACTATCAGGACTACCCACTCCCCAATATACATAGACACTCACTCACACTCACACACACACCGGTTACACAAGTGCTTTGTGATTGGCTTGAGGGGGGCTTGAGGGAGATGAGACTGAAAATAACTTCAAACTTTTAATTAGACCAGCATGGGAAGTTTGTGGAGAGAATCGAACTCCCCCCTCACTAATAGATGGGATTATAATAGCATCATACATTGCTTTACTCCTTATGCCATCCAGACTGTCACACACACATATATATAAAGAGGTCTCGTATTCTTTATTATTTCCATTTCAGGCAAACTACTCGTTAAAATGCATAAAAACATGTTTGGCCGCACACAATAAGAGTACCTGAGGGAGTCTTTTAAGTATGCTGAACTTCAGTCTTTCGTGGGCATCACTGTTGTCCAAATCTAAACAAAAAGCAAACAGAAAAGGTTGTAGTTAATGACAAAAAAGGGCTGTATTTTCACTCTGTTTGGACTAAATTTATTTCCTACTCATACTGTATGCCTGCAGGTATAGGTGACAGGTAGAGTCGCTAATTGTAGTTGTTCACATCTGCTCATCAAAGTTGTCATCTTGTAAATTCTGCAGGGGTTTGGGGGTAAATTCGGAAAATATTTCACAGCAGGAGTGGTGTGGTACAGTGGTATACACCTGGCAAGACTGTGTTAGTGCTAAAAAAATATTGTGGGAAAAGGTAAAAGGTAACCTTTGATAATGAGACACCACTGGCATTGGCATGTTTTCAGACATAAGGACCCTTGTTTCTAGTGGGGAATTTATATTTGTGCATGTTTATAATAAGGCAGAAAGTCCATACCTGCCAATTCTCCCTATTAAAAACACATTAAATAGTATATACGTATGTGATTGATCCCTGAGGAGAAGTGACGCATGAACCCTCGCACTTCAAAGTTGTAAAGCATCCTTTTTACTCACTTTGAAGCTTGAAACCATTTGGACTGAGTGCTTTAAATAATCTTTTCATCTTTGAGGATCTTTGTTTTGCTCTGTTCACGAGAAAGAACCATGTAAATGATCAAGAGCGACAAAGATGAAGAGATATTTTGGTTCTGTTTATCACGGTGCCAAGAAAATTGTTTAGCTTTTGAACAATGTCATTTCCTTCACATGAAATTGAGAAGACATACCGAAGGAACAATATCAATGCGTTTGAGGAATATTCAAAATTGCAGCTTTTAACCTTTGTGTCCATGTGATGAATAAACATATAGTAAATACACAGTGGCAGACGATGGGCTCTACATCAGATCTGTGGTTCGACCTGCTTTACATGTTCAGTGGCCGTGACATCATTTTGGTTCCCACAAAGCAGCAGAAACCATGAGAACGTTCCTCTCAGCATCATCCAGTTCACAACAAGGGATTGTACAGTATCAGCCTTCTGTTTGCACCAAAAACTCAGGCTGTTAAAGGCCAATTTATACATAGAATTTACACATTTAGTGACATATACAGTATAAAAAAAATAAAACAGTTCTGGTATGGTTTCACTCAGTGACGTATCCTATGGGTTACCTGAGACTTGTTTTAAGGAAAAATGTGTTTGTTACTTTGACAAATCATGTACCATGAATTTGCTACAAGCCATGTGTGTATACAGTTTAGGACTCAAAGAAACATCAGAAATTATATGGCAGCCTCAGGAGGTTGTGTCAGTATGAAATGAGTTCTATTGTGTATAGTTCTAAAGAAATGTATTAGACCACCTTTCCCTATTTGTCTCAGAAACCATCCAGCATCATGAAGTGACTATTTCATTTTCTGTGTACACTCAAAGTTTTACCATTTTGAACAGAAATAAAGAATTTCAGACCAAATTCTTTTCATTCACAAATTTCAGCCATTTCACTGGGGTTCTCTGAGAAGTCAGAAATCAATCCAACATAATAACAACCAATCAGTTCAGCATATCAACCAATAATCAACCATTAAAACACATTTTCTGTTAAGGAATGCAAGGAAATAACTATGATTTGAAATCTTAATCCAAAAATAATATCATGGTTTACTTTTTTTTATTCATGGATTACAATAAAAATGGTTTTTTTTAGCATTTAAAATATCATTTTGGTAAAAGAGCTTCTACATACTGGTGTATTAACCATTACAAAAACATAAAAATATTATTTTGGTAATTTCCAATGTCGTTAATTTAGGGCAGCTGTGGCATAAACCTTACACTGGGTGGTGGTCTGACAAATTTGTTAAGCACCCTGTGTGTATATATTAAGATTTGACTAAAATATGACTTTTAGGGACACCAACCATTTTCACTATGTGAAAATACTATTAAAAATATACTAAATCTACTATCCAATATACTATTCAACTGTGATGCTGTAAGAGTTAATTAGTGCGCATCTATTCCTAAAGCTTCCTCACAATTAAATCACTCAACAGCAAACGGCCTGTCAGTTGGACTAATGGAGGCGTGCACATCTATCTGCACAGCCTGGTGGATGCAGCGTCAAAGGGGGACTCCTGGGAACAGCTCCTCACAAGCAAAATAACGGTAGAGCTGGAAGTGGAACACAGGGTTCGACCTGCTTTACGTGTTCAGTGGCCGTGACATCATCTGCACTCCCACTAAGCAGCAAACATGAAGCATGAAGCCATTCCACTCATGATATCTCCCTGCAAAGATGACACTACAATAGGTGTTCTGATACTGTAATCACCTGCACCAGAGCTGTGCACACGTGTCTTCATGTGGTTTGTTAAAACTCAAAAGTAGTTCATAACAAGTGTGGCACTGTACAGTATCGGCCATCTGTTCACACCGAAAACTCAGGCTTTCAAGAGCCAATTTATACATCTACTTTACACATTTAGTCAGATGATATGTACAGGGTAATAAAGAAAACTGTGGGTGACTTGAGTGTTCTTTGTTAGGCAAAATGAGCTTGTTATTTTAAAACTGTACTGGCTACTAACAGTGTGTGTTCATGTATCTGCATCCGTTTAACTGCTGCTACTGAAGGAAACATCAGAAATGATGACATCCTCAGGGGGTTTAAGTCGGTGTCAATATAAAATTATTTCTATCGTGTGCATATGTTCAGAATTGTCTGAATTCTGACTTATAGGGACACCACCCATTTGGCACCACTAACTGAAGATGCGTATGTAGGAGTTAATCAGTGTTCATGCATGGAATGGAGAAATGACTTTACAGCTGGCAGTGGTGGACCAAAGTTTAGTGTGTGGGTGCCAGGGACACCCTTTGGCTCTTATATTTGTATTAGGACATCTGAGGCTTATGCAAATTATGCTAGGGCGTTTTATAGTACAGGACAAATGAAATGTTTCACTTGTTACAGCCCCTGACATGTAAACAGAGTGAAGCTACAACCATCAAAGTCAATGAGCTCAATCACGTCTGTAAAATTGTAATGTAACATCAAAGAACCGACAGGAGCTGCCATCCCTAGACATATGAGGCAAGGTCTCTTCAACATAATAATCTAACCCAAGCTAAACCATAAGCATGTCTTTGTTAGAAATGCTACAGCTGGTGGATGATCGATTTTTGCTTTAATTCTGCTGAATCTTTCTGTCAATACAAAGTTGATCTTCCTTCCATACTTAAGTATTGCTGGAAATGTTTCACGTTTATTGTTTATTGTGGAGCCCCATTAGCTTCTACCATAGTGGTTGCTAGTCTTCCTGGGGTCCCAGTTAAAAAAAACATCAAAAATCTATACATCATTCAAAAATAAATATAATGATAATGCAGTAGAAATAAATAACAGATAAGGAAGCTACAGGAAAAAACTCACAGGTAAAATAGGTCTAATTTTGATTGTAACGAGGTCCTGTAACCTGGAAACCCTCCCTCATATGCACCAACCACAAACCACCAGTGTCAGTATAAGCAGTGGGTTTCTTCATCTCACTCACAAACATATCGTCCAGGTGACACCGCCTTTTGACAGACAAGAAGACATTTCTATATTTCAGAGTCTTGTCACTCCTTCATTTTTCTTCATGATGACTGTTTACAGCGGCTCCAACACCTCCTCCTGCCTCCTCTGTAACTCCTCCATCACCAACTGTTCCTGCTCAGGAACACCGCTGACCTCCTGGCAGATAACTGTTGCTGTGATTATAGCCGGCAGTTGCCTGGTCGGCATCCCTGCCAACTTAATATTAGTTTAACTCAGTCAGCGTCTGCACGGCTCCTCCATGACACGACGCCTCCTCTTCAGCCTGGCAATGTCAGACCTCCTCTGTCTGCTCTGTCTGCCTACTGGTGGGGTTATCTTCTACTATGGACCACCTTTGGCAAATGCAGCATGTCAATTTTTCATTTTCTTCTTTGTTTTCTGCATCAGTTCTGACTTAAACAATCTCCTGCTGATAAGTGTCCAGAGATACTACCGGGTAATTCATTCATTCATTCTTAATCCACTGCACAATTATAGGAGGTGTCAAAAGTATTCCCATTCATTACTCAGGTACAAGTATAGGTACTAGGGTTTAAAAAGACTCCTGTAGAAGATGAAGTATCAACTCAAGCTTTTTACTCCAGTAAAAACGCAAAAATAGGGGTTTCAAAACTGCTTAAAAATATAAAAGTAAATGTAAGGGGGAAAAATGCCATTAGAACAAAAGCTTAGGCAGTGCAGCAGAGGCCTATAGTACACTACCCCACATCCCCAAAAAACATTTTTCTAAAGGCCATAATGACTATAATGTTATATTAAAATTAGGGCTGGGCAAGTTAACACATTATTAACACGTTAGCACACAATTATTTTATCGCAGTTAATAGAATTTTGTTACAACTCATTTTATTTTGAAAGTCTGTTGCTCTTACGCCAAGAATACACATAGGCAAACCATGGCGTCATCACGCCTTTCAAACAATGACAGCTTTGGGGTGGGTCTGCCGGCACGAGGCTCATTTGGCTCCGTCTCACAGGCCGTTGGGGAATATGAACCAAGACCGTTTGGTTGGTGAAGGCTCTCTTAGGTGGACGTTTGAGAAACATTAACTTGGATCCACACTCAGTCATAGGTGTGACTGTATCATCTGTGGATATGTGTGGAGTTAGAGGAACAGTAGAGTACAGTTTCACTTTCACCACGACTTTTTTTACATTGTCTGTTTCCAAATTTTAACTTCCTTTACAATGGTTTAGACCTGCAAAACTACTGACATTCCCATTATAATGTGGTCCGTCCTGTTTGTCCGACTCAGGAAAAGAGGTGGAGGCTGGAATTGTTCCCTTTTTTAACACTAACTCCAGGTCAGCGCTTAAAGAGTTAAAAACTAAAAACTGACTGATAGATGTTGTTTCCATAGTGAAAGTCAGTTAAACTATTGAACGGATAAACCGGACCAAAACAAAGGTTAAAATTTCTGGTTCGATGTTGGTTGTTTTAATTTACTAAACTGAGTTGCTTTAGTTCATCTCAGTTGTCAGGGTGACATTGCTAAAATGCGCCTTTATCAGAGGACATGTCAGTGCAGTTTGGTGTAACGACACACAGATGAAACTAATGTTTGTTTTATTTCCCAGGTTCTTCACCTGGAAAAGTGGGCCAGGGTGGTTCGGAATGGCAACGTGTTATATTCTTCAGTGTGTGGATGCTTGGTGCCCTGGTGGCTCTTCCTGTTGCATTTCTACTAATAGAAAAAAAGGATGAGGAAAATGATGTTCCTGCAAGAATAAGAGGATTGCACCAGTGCTCGAAGCGGTGTATATCACATTTACAGTTTTCATCTATCTAATTATGCTTTTATTACCTTCGTCTTGTTAGAGGTGTGAACCACAATCAAATGCCTGACAAGAAACAGTACAATTTAACAAAAGTCTTCATTCGGATCATGACAGCTGCTCCGGCTGTGGCCCTTCTTCCTCTTGTTGTACGTGCGATCTATGTTACTGGGCTTCTTACAGCATCAGACCGTCTGTTGTCTATCAACAAGAAGATGACTTTTGTGGAATCTTTTTACTTTTTTTAATCACTGCCTGAATCCATTCTTGTATTTTTTTTTCCTCGAGGTATTTAATGAGAGGGGGAAGCAATACCAAAACTGAAAGATATAGTATGCTGCTTAAAGGGGGTGCATAACATGATCCCTGCATTATTCATAATGCAAGGACTTTAAGACCTAAAAAACCCAAACAGCCATCGGCCACCCAAAGCATGTGCTCGTGTAAAATGTTTAATAACTTTCAACCAATAATCCTATTAACACACTGAAATAATTCAGGTAAAATACAATTTCTCAGCTTTTCGGCAGTATCAGATATGGACCATTTGGGTGATCAGAGACTCCTGAACATGGAAACACCATCATTAATGAAACCCATGTAATTTGATAATTGGTGGTGGTTGTTGTCACTTGTTTTGGTGTATGTTTGTTTTAAAGTTCAATATAACCCATGTAGTTTTGAAAAATGACAATGGTTATAGACACTTTTTATATTCAGTTAATGATGTATTTTACTGAAAAAGTAACTTTTCTCTTCAGTTTTCTCTGTTTTAATGTAATAATCTTTGAATTCATTCTGAGCTTTAATGAATGTCTACATGGTCAATGAATTAAATGTAGGAAAATACTGAATTTTTACTCAAAAATGCAGAATTCAGAGGACAATATATTGAATGGTGATAAATCACTTAAGGAAAGTTAAATATAGGGGAAAAAAATTGAGGTAACTATTAAAATGTATTCAATAGATGATGACACTTTTCTCTTCATTGCAAAACAATATTTTTCTTCATATTTTCTTAATGGTGTCATGTCCATTAGTTGTGCTTTCAGTGTAGTGTGTGTGTGTGTGTGTGTGTGTGTGTGTGTGTGTGTGTGTACCTGTCATGACCAGAGACACAAAGGTTTCGGTGAGCTGCAGGAGCCTGTGGTCAATGTACTGTAGGAAGGTGTGATGAGGAAGGCAACGCACAGCAAACACTGCCAACAGTGTGTTATAGCCTGGAGGGACACAGTAATGTAGAGGAGATGGAGAAGAAACAGCAGAAGAAGAAGAGAAGATGAAAAAAGCCTCTCATGTTTGGCATAAATTTAACCCGACAGGCACCCTCTAACAGCAACGTGCAACTCTTTTGCTTTTCTTTTTTTTTTTAATTTCCTCTGTCTCAGCGTGCTCTACTACTTCACACTACATTTACACCTGCAGCCTGAATGGTAAAGGTCATAACGGTGTGGGTTTCAAACCTACAAACTGCTCTTGAACATTGTAACAGGAGATTTCTGCCCCAGACATTAAAAAATGAATTCAAATTATTGAAAATGTATTCATGCTCTGCTTTACCCAAGTCTGCACTATGCTAATGTTTAACATATTTTTGGTTACATTAGTGTTGAAGAGAGATGCTCTGTTGTCCCTCAGTGCAAACACACATTGTTATTCTGGGGGAAGACTGAGACAAACTGAATTATAACAGCTAAAAGGAAGTGTGAAGGAGTGTGTATGGTTTCGTACCAGGTGGGAGAGGCAGGCAGAGACTCACTGCAGCTTCCAGGATACGAAACATGAAGTGGAACACTGACCACTCCCCTGGACTGGCCTGATGCGAGCTGGAATACAAACACACGCCAACATTTGGGTGGGATATGTTATGTAACATGAGCACACACACGTGAAAATGTTGGACACACACATGAGGAACAAGGAGGTCTGGTGCACACGTGCATGGAGATGAACATACAGTGCACTGATTCTGGAGAATTTGGATCAATCTGGGGAGGGTTGTAAAAAAAAGTTTTAATAATTAAAAATTCTTAATTCTTGAGCCAACCACTTCTTGGCTAGTTTTATAGTAATCCAACCTCCTCATGTTGTAATTTTTTTTTATAAAATAGGTGTTTTTTCTGTCATTACTTTGTTTTAGTTACCACCGTCAGACACAACAAAAGCTGATTATTCCTATTTATTTAGTAAACTATGCATTTTAAACCTTTAAATAATTGTGTCTGACACCATATATACGGATATATGCGAAATGTTGAATGTTCAGTTTTGCTCATTTTTTTTACTTGTTCCCTTGTTCCCCTTAATTGTGCAACATCATCATTCAACTTTCATCTTTACCTTAAACAAAGTAACAATTTTGTACTTAAAAAAACACATTTCTAATTTTCAAGTAATAATTCCTTTAATAACTCAACTGCATTGATAAAACAGATTAAAAGCATATGCTTGTAGACCAATAAAGCTCCATGTGATGGTGTTGACTTAGACCCGACAGTGTTGACACAAATCTGACAGTGTTGACAGTGGCTTCAATACAACAAACAATTCCAACATTTCATCACTTAAGTTAATGCTTTTTTGCTTAAGAACTGTATTTCACTATTCTGAAACAAATAACAAATAATTTGATATTTTAATTATTTTATTCTGATTTGACATTTTACCTCTTCTATATATTCCATATTTACTTTTCTCTTCCTTTTTTTTTTAACTCTGCCTCATTATATATTTCCTCTATATGCTTTTTTGGTATTCTCTGTTTCTTCTCCTTCGCTCCTTCCCACTGACAGCTGCTGTCGAGCCATAACTTTTCAAAAAACATAAGTCAGAGTTTAATAAAATTGGGTTAAATATTGGTTAAATTCATTTTCATTTGGCTTTTGTCGTTGGGGATACATGTAGTAGAGAATATTGTGGGATTATAGTATTCGCACTATGAGCATCCTCAATGACTGTCTGTGAACAAACATAATATTACACAACACACAGTTGGAGCACAGTCAGCTGTAGAGCAGTTTAATGGTTAAAATATTATAAATGGTATTGTAGGTCTGTATGGAAATTATGCAATAAAAACAGATAAAGGGGTTAATGAAACATGAAAAGCCATATTAGTATTTATTAAGATCATACTGTATATTCAATCTTCCATTCTGAATGATCTTTGGGCTTTTGTCATCACTGTCAAACTAAATGTCAACACCGTCAGACAGAAAATCTGACAGTGTTGACGTCTAACGGTGTTGACAAAAAACCTACTTTTTAAAATTTTGTGCATGAGCTGTATACATCACCCATCTTGTGTCAATCGTGGTTGCTAGATACCGCTAGCCATCCTTAAAATGGCTACATTTATGCGATAATTCTGTTGAATATTTTCTATACAAAAGTGATGGCGTTGACACATGATGGCTGTGACAGTAAAGATATCAAGAAATATGTAAAAACTTTTGAAGAAATAGGACACAAATGGGAGAGTGCTAGAACTGGAAGGTGAACAAGAGGGTCCTCAGGAATATAGGTAACCCTGTGGTGCCTGAGTTTTTTTCTTTTTCTACATATATATCTGACTGTTGACAGAAATGTTGGACATGTTTTAAAGAAGCACAAAATAATAGCAAGTATTTATGAAAAGTTACTGCTCTTACTTTTTAAAGGATTTTTCACTCTATTTTTCCATTGTAAAAAGAGTTTTCATTGTTATCAGATTGAAATGATAATCTCTTGTCAGTGGACTCATCATTTTGAGGGTAATAAGTAGCATTACGAGGGTAACATATTATTATAAAATTCATTAAATTAAAAATAAACTTGTGTAAAAAGGCTACATTTGTGCAAAAGACCCTCAGAAGATCAACTCTGCCATTTTTATTATAAAAATATTATTCATTTTCATTGGAATTGGCACTGTTCTGAATGGGACTTTTTTTTTTTTTTTTTCCAAACTCTCAAGAATCCGGGAGTGCTCAGTATAAATGAATACACCTCCTTTTGAAAAGATTTTAATCAATACTCCAATGAACATAAGCACAGTTTAAAAAAATTTTGAATGAAACTGAGTTTTATAAAATTTTTCCTTAACTAAGAACATGATATGTTGTATAGTGCTCCATAGAAAATGTTGATTCTCAAAGAAAACTAAAGGTTTTGTGACAAATCTGTTGGGGTGGATTCATTTATGCTGAGCACTGTACATTCTGTTACTGCTTTGTATATTACATTAACCCTTTCATGCATGAATTATGAAAAAAAAAACTATCAACATTTTTAGATTGATTTTATTACTCAAAATTAGGCTAAGTTAAAATGCATTTTGATTTTTGATTTTTTTTTTTTTTTAATATGTTTAACCATCTGAGATCCAGGAAAGTACAAGTTTTGGCTTTGTTAACTTAAATAATTGCCTATATTGCAAACTCATGATGTAACAGTTTTTTCATATGTATTTTTACATGTTTTATGAAATGTCTTTTGCAGTGGACAGTCCTTTATATATTTATTCAGTCATTTATGTACTTATTTATTTATTCATTCATTCATTTTGTATAAAGCTGTGACACTTACCCACAAACACGGACAGAAAACTCTACAACACAGAGCAGTCAAAATTCTAAAACAAAGCTGATCCTTTTTTTATTGTATTGCTTAGGGTCTACAGAGACTGCCCCCATGTGGTTTGGAGAATATTGCTTTTACAATCTTATGGAAAGTCAGCTTAAACTATGTGTCCACAAATGTAGATGACATGCATGAAAGGGTTAAAGACAGTTTTATTGTTGGTACACACTGATAAAAGAGGGATACTTACAGACACAAGGCACAAGGTCTGAGCTTGTACTTGAGCCAGACCGACTCCAGCATGTGTCTGATGAGCTCCAGCTGAACACAAACACACACAGACTAACACATGTTAGAGCTTAAGGGAGGAGATGCTCGATTAGATTCAAATGAGACTTTTTTCTTGACATGCACCTATTGTCGCAGGTCTGTTACGAGAGATTGTGCACATCAAACACAAGCATCAACCTCACAGTACAAAACAATTTAAATGTAGGTTTTCTCTTTTTCTACAGTGACGTGTTCTCATGGGTTTGAAGGAACAAATATTTTACTGTACGTTCAGTTTTCTCACTTCCCTATTCTATTCCTATTTCCCAATTTCATTTCCACTGAAAATGAGCAACATGTTTGACAAGTCTATGAGCAAGCACACACGTACACCCATGCCCACGTCATTTCACCACACATCTGTCAGCTTTTGGTATTACTCTGATGCACTTGACTTTTTGCAACACTGTGCAATATATTGAACACACTCATTCCGTCTTAACTGTATGACCGCTCTATCATCTGCTGGAAAATAACAGGAAAAAGAACAGCTTAATTCATATCCTGCACATCAGTGGGAAACTGTCATCCTTTCCCTGCACGCTCCAACCTCCTGTGAACTCAGGATGGGAATTTCAATTAGCTTCACCAGCCAGAAATTAAAGAAGTGCCAGAGACGGATGGAATAATAATAATAATAATATACATTCATTTTGTATATTTCACACAGTTTTTGTTTTGTTTTTTTGTTTTTTCAGTCTAGATTCTTTTTTAATGTGTTTGTTTATACTGGATCATGGTGAAATAATAGTCCAACTCCCTGACTGTCAGTTACTAAAATAATCGTGACAATAATACAATCCTTTTTTAATTCTGTATTTGTTACACTGAATTTATCTTAGGGATTAATAACTTCAGTATCTCTGAGCACAGATGAAAAACTGCAACCTAAAAGAGCTAAAAGCTGCAGTTGGACAGTAAACATATATTTCACTCATTAGTTTATTTTAAAAAAAACAGACGCTGTTTGGAAAAAGGTGGGGACTCCTCAGGCTAAATAAATTATTCAAAGTTTGATTTATTTTGTTCACAACTAATCTTTGGTGCTTGCTCTTGACTTAATGGTATGTAGTTGAGATGTTTTAGGTGTTTTCAACTCAAATAAAAGGCAAAACAAGTGATTTAAAGTCATAGACTCATACTCTGTAATCCCTGTGTGGCTTCCCATTAGAATAAAATCTAGAATCAGCGATTTGTCTTAATGAGACTTGGCTTGACAGAGACACTGGATTTACTTAGTGTGAGTCCCCTACTGAGAAAAAGTTTAATAACCTTGGGTATAGAATAACTTTTCTGCAGCATAATTAAAAATATATCAGGCTATTTCAATGCAGTGCATTACTTTTAATATGTATTCTTGCTTTTAGTCGACTCATTCATATTCAGCTATTAGCAGGTTGTTCTTTGCTCTGACATTGGCTGAGTTATAAAAGGAAATGTATCTCAGTTGTCTATAGCAACAGGGGTGGGAAATAAATAACTATGACAATAATGTACTGTAGAGCTGTAATCTGTCATAACAGAACTTCCCTGGCTCTTAAAAACCGTAATCTATTTCACCCCCAACTTCTCCCCGGTGTCAACGCAGCCATTAGTCTCAATGAGCACCGACAAGAGAGGGAGATGTTCTTATTTGTGGAAAGGAAGTCAGCCTTCATCTGAACGGTGCCATCCACTGTTCTTAAAGAGTGAGTCAGCTTGATGTGGAAGCACATCACTTGGCTGCTGAGTTAGTCAGCTGTTCTTTAAGTAAAAGCCCCTCAAGGCTGTTCCTCGGGGTTCTTGCCTGACTGTGTTTTAATAAGTCCAGCTCCTGGGATGAAAAGTTTTTCATTTTCACTGAGCTGAATAAATGCAATGCAATGTCAAAGTGATTATAGACACACCTACACTATTTCTGTTAAACCCTGCTTTCACATCTCTCTGAGTCTGAAGTTGCAGGTTAAAACTTATGAGTCTGTCGCATCAAACTGAGCCGTCGACCGATTCAGCAATGTGTGAGGCGGATATCTTTGGTCTTTTTTATTCTGTCGTTTGCAATTCCATGGAGTCCCAAAACATAGTGCATCCTGCTTTCTATTCAATTCCAGCCTTACCCTTGGCCTGATTTAATACTGTTGTGTTGATATATGCTGTATGTCTGCTTTCAGCGGCTCCTCGCTGTGAAGGGATATACCTCCCAGGAATACTAAAGACTGACTTCACCAAATGCTTCTATAGGGTACGGAAGCTGGAAGTGTTGACGTTTTTCCATTTGCTTTTGTCGATCCCACCTGCTCTACTTTGGGAGGCTGAGGGAGTATGTGTTCATCACTGATGTAATGTCTTTAATACAAGCCTGAAACAGTGACCTGATGTTTTACTGCATCCTCTTTGCAGTGAAGAGCACACACACACACACACACACACACACACGCACACACACACACACACCTCTGAACTCCGTTAACCATTTTGCTAAAGTGGAAAAACCTTCCGCCTACTGAGTGATCCTCACTGTGAGAGTCACTTAACCTTCCCGTAGAAAGAGTAAGGGAAAACATTAAATAAACATAACTTCAGGAACTATGCACTTTTAAGAAATGGGTTCACAGAAATGCACAGACCTCCAGAACCTCTTTTTATCTCTGACCAACACACACACACACAACGAAAACATATACAAACCAGTTTGGCTACGTAATTGACAACCAGGGAGTCGATCTTCTTCTTCCCCAGTCGAGGCAGGTGTCTGTTGAGATGATCTCGAAGCTTGTCAACCGTCTACAGTGGAAAAAAAACAAAAAAAACCAACACACATTATTTTCTGTGCATGTGTGTGCATGAGACTATGTGTGTATCTTAGGCATACTTTGCTGTGCACTCAGCAGGGTCAAATTGAGTTCATCTTGACTTTTCCCTTGACTACAGTGTCCCAAAATTAGTAAAGAGAGGAGAAAAGGGGGAAAGAGACCTGTGGATGCAAGAAATAGAAGAGTAGAACAACAGAAGAGTGAAGGTCTAAAAACAGTGTCAAACTGTCAGAATGACCTGACATCATTTGGGGAAGAGGAGAGGGACAGACAGACAGCAGGGAGTGAACAAAAAAAGAAGGAAATGGATGAAATGAAAGAGGAGAACAAAGGAGGAGGTACAGTAATGTCATACTTGGTTGTTACTGAAAATGAGAATCAGTTCTCAGCTGATGTACCTGGTTAAATAAATGAGTAAATAAATAAATCCGTGTAAAAGTCATAGAGCACTTTTCACTTTCTTGTTTTTGTAGGGTTGAAATGAGTGTACATACAGTCATGGAAAACATCATTAGACCACCCTATGTTTTCTTCAATTTCTTGTTCATTTTAATGTCTGGTACAACTAAAAGTACATTTGTTTGGACAAATATAATGATAACAACTAAAATATTGCATAAAAGTTTAATTTAAGAGCTGATATCTATCCATTTTCCATGGTTTTCTTGATAATAACCAAAATCACATAAGTTCTTACATCAATAGCTATGACATTGTACTAACAAACAGTGTTTTTAGACATTCCATGTTTGTTTTAGTCACATGAAACACAGGAGTTAGTACTTGATTGCATAACCATTGTTTTTGATTACTTTTGATGGTCTAATAATTTTTTTGTGACTGTATTTATTGTATTCCAGATACAACATGAAATTACAATAATATGTGCTCAGCTTTAAAAGACAAATGACTGAACTAAATGGGTTATAAATGTTAAAATCACTACTCAATGTGACCCCCGACTCCATGACAAAAAACAGCGCAATTTGAAATATCTGACATGTGTTGAATTAAACCTGCTATAAAACATCAGAAAATTAATTAAATAAATCTCATATTTTTTGAACAAAAGGTTTAAAGATGTGTGCACAGGGAGGACACACTAAATACAAACACTTTGATTTCATAGAAGCCATTTTTTTCCCTGAAACTCTTGTTTTTACTGCTGTATATATTTCACATAGATCCACATTGGAACTTCATAAAGAGTGAGAAATGCTTATGTGTGGTCATTTGAACTTTACTAAACCTATAAAACCTAATGTTAGCCCAGGACTTGTGAGCAGCACTGTATGAAAGAAAGACAAAAGACAGAAGAAAAGGAGGTAAAGATGAAGAGAGAGTGACAAGAGGGCTGGGTCATTCTAAGAATAGCTTTAACTATCTAACTGAACTCTATTAAACTGAAGCTCTTTATGGCTATGCTGAGCACACGGAAAGCTGGATAAGAAATTGTCCATCAAACTGAGTACATAAAAAAAACGTAGGGCATAGACCTTAAGATCCCCGTAAAGTGTCGAGTCATCTGAAGCATAGCTTAAAAAGATGGCTGTGTAGTCAAATAATCATCTGTCACCATTTCACTGTGGATCTACAGCTGCGCTCATAAGTTTACATACACTGACAGAATGTGGCACATTGGACGGTCTTGGACGTTCCAACGTAACAATGTCCCAAAACACAAGGCCAAGTTGACTTGTCATTGGCTACCGCAGAAAAAAAGTGAAGGTGAAGGAGTCCATCTCAGTCTCCTGAACTCAATATCATTGATCCACTTTGGGGAGGTCTCAAACATGCAGTTCATGCAAGAAAACCCAAAATCTTAAAGGAACTGAAAGTGTTTTGCCAAGAAGAATGGTCAGCTTAACCATCTAGGAAAATAAAGTACCTCATCCACAACTACCACAAAAGACCTGAAGCTGTCATTGATGTTAAAGGGGCGGGGCCACTACAGAGTATGAAGAACTCGGGTATGTAAACTAATGATCAGCAGCGTCATTTGGATAGTTTCTGTTGTCAGTGTGATTTAAAAAGAGTAAACACATTTGTCTGATGATAAATGTCTTCACCCAACCCCTAACCACGAATGAAAGAAACGTTTTTGTATTATCATTCATATTCTCTGAAAAATGGCCAAAGAATCACAAATTCTACTAGGGTATGTAAACTTATGAGCACAACTGTATATAGGCTGATGCATCAACCCAGGGTGGGGTAAACATTCACCAACTTCAGAGGCTCAGATGTGTTTCAGATCAACAGTCCCGGTGGCTTGTTTCTCACAGGAGGAATTTTACAAGAAAAAGCTTCACTGTTCACTTTCTCTGCCTCAGTTGAACCTGGTGCCTACTGTGATCTTCCAATGTTTTTAGAGTCAGTTTTACTTCAAACCAGAGATCACAACCTGAAATCATAACCTGCTGACTTCTAAACATCCCGGTCACACCTAAATCTGGGTGTTTTACCTGGATCAAAATATCAAATATCAGTAGCTCTATGTTAGAGATTGCACAGTAAATTTAACCCACTCTCTGTTTGTCTAGAAATACTGTTAAGGAAAAAATTATTAGACCACCAGAAGCCGTCAAAAACAATGGTTATGCAATCAACTACTAACTCCTGTGTGTATCATGTGACTAAAACAGACAGAAAATAAAACATGGGATGTCCAATAGCACTTTTTGTTGGTACAAATGTCATAGATATTAAAATAATAACTTACGTGATTTAGATTATCAAGAAAACCATGGAAAATGGATATCAGCTCTTAAATTACATTCTTATGAGCTATTTTTGTTATCATTATATTGTATTATATCATTGTTCCAATCAAATGTATCTTTAGTTGTACCAGGTATTAAAATGAACAAGATATTGAAGAAAACATAGGGTGGTCTAATATTTTTTTTCCGTGACTGTAGAGCTTGACATGAACACTGGCTCAAAGTCAGCATTCATAGTCATGTCTAGGATGTTGAATAGAATTGAGGCCAGGGCTTTGTGCATGCCAGACCAGTTCTTTCAAATTTACCAGATATTGTCTTTATGGGTCTGACTTAATGTACAAGGTCACTGTCACATTTAAAGAGGAAAATCCTCCTTTAACTATTCCCACTGATGAGGAGCCTTTCTTTTGGCCTAGATGTGATCATAGAATTAAAATACTCCTTCATTCTAACTAAGGGGGATTTCTGTGTGTGTATAAATTTCCCGCAGTCATTGACCAGTTCCAGTTCCTCTCACTCTCTCACCAGGCCTATGAGCACCCTCTGTTGGTGGTCCTCCTCCTGGAAAAGCGGCACCAGCTTCTTATCTAGAACAGACCAGGCAATAGTGAGAATACACACATAAAAGAGGCATTTGAAGAAACCTTTGATGCTGTCGCTATGGTAGACTGAGCACTACAGGTAGCCTTAGGTGTGCAGACGTAAGATCATTAAACAGGTCATCAGTAGGAATGAAAGAAAACGAAATCTCTGACTTGTTTATGACTTTAATAAAAGAAAGACGACCAAACCGATGACTTTAATGGATTCTTCTGGGGTGGCTTTTAAAATGCATCCCAAAGCTTGAGGGTTATGAGGCTGCAATTCTGCTGTGTGTGTGTGTGTGTGTGTGTGTGTGTGTGTGTGTGTGTGTGTGTGTGTGTGTGTGTGTGTGTGTGTGT
>JAPTGZ010000005.1:29172083-29185550 GCA_029814645.1 Fowleria isostigma | reverse complement strand
TGTGTGTCTGTTCTTGCTTTGAAAGCTGCACTTTTTTGTCCAGTTAAAGTCTGTATCTAAATATTTGACTGTAATATCCAGCTATGTCTTTATGCAATACGTTATTTGATGCTTTAAAAATGTATTCAGACTGTTGATAGGTTCAGGTTTTTACAGCCCTTTACAATAATTCATTGGTCCACTTGTGGTTAATTTCTCCTTTGCTCCCACAGTGGAAGGTCACTTTACTGTGTCAGATACAGAACAATGTTTTTTGAGCTAGTTAAGATTCAGTGCATTGCTCAAGGACACTTCAGCAGAGCAGGTGCTTGCTATTGTGATACTCAACAGTAGTTTTTTAACAATGTACTTCACACTGGTTAGGCTGTATACGAGGAAATGTTGTCTAAAGGCTTAAATGAGACAAAGTTCCATGCCTGGAAATGTTCCGTGCCCTAATTAACTTAGTTGGTAAAGGTGGATGCTTGAGTTAGTGTATGTAGTGTGGTCCTAAGGGGACATGAGAGACAGAAAGTGAAGAAGTTGAAAGAAAGGGAGGAGGAATTCATCTCCCTCTTTTCTCTTAAAAGGATTTCATGGTGCAGTAGCAGAGGTACGGGGGAGACCGAGTGCCAGGGATAACAAGGGGAAAGAAGACAAAAGCACAGCTGCTCTTTCACCGTGTGAGGGAGAAAGGCCAGCTGTCTGCGCTCGGCGTCCTCTGAGCTCAGTGATTAGGCCAACTATTAGAGATGCTTCCATGATTCTCACACTTAAAGAGCCAAAATGTCCATAATGAGTGGACTAAACTATTTTTGCAACTGTACCTTAGTGGAGTGATGTAGCAGAAAACATGAAAATAAATGTTACAGCATAAATATAAAGCTGTAAGTTTCTTCTCACATTAGTGCACATCTTATGTTGTTGTTTGGCACATACAACAGTTTTTGTGGTTTAACAAAGTCCAGAAGCCAGCCAAATTTGAAATGAGCCAAAGGGTTGGTTGGCGTGTGTTAAGACAAAGACGCTTTGTCAGCATGCACAGGATCCTTGTAATTTGATTACAACGGCGGACAGTAGAGCAGCATTCCAGTGCCTTCTCTCAATCAGTGTATGTCTCTTATCCCTCTCTGTATCCTTTTTGTCTCTGACTCCTGCCTCTCTGTATTCCTTCCTTCTCTCTAGGAAAGGTGGTGACTCCAGAGAAGATCCAGGAGGCAAAGGAGGTTTACAGAGAACACTTTCAGGATGATGTTTTCAATGAGAAGGGATGGACTTACATTTTGGAGGTAAGAAATTGACTCTGAGCAAACACTTTTTTTTTTCATAATGGTTTTCTGCAGATTTATATTCCACAAGGTGACATACACAGTGTTTTTAGGGACAGAAGTTGAATTTGACTCCATAGGTATCAGTGACTCATGTTTATTATTCAGAATGAAGTAGATGTCTATCAGACAGACTTGGACACTAACTGCAGAACATTCTACTGGTGCACACATATGCATACACATATACTGTTTAGTGTTTACGTGTAAAGAGTTGTAGCTGCACAGGATTCATTCTGTAATTTGTAATAACAAACTGAACCAAAGATTAAAAAAACATATGTGGTCAGCCTCTTGTCACCCCCAAACCTTGACCATCTCTCTTGATTTTGTACACCTTCTAAAACCATTTCCATGGAAAAGAATCTTATAAATTACAAAGAAAATCAGTTGCAGTATGTGCTCAGTCAAATCAATGAAATCCTTTAGATACATTTCAGGTTAACAGCTAAGCAGCAGATAGTTTTCTCAAGTTTTTTGATCATTAACAGGTTCTATGAGCTTTAGTTTCAGCACCTTGGAGAGAGTACTGTGTGCTGTGTTGCATTTTCATCTACAGAAAAACAGCATCATTACAGTCAGTCACATTTTATCGCATTGCTTAATCAGCTTTCACATTCTGGCAGCACTTGTTTTATTTTCTTTAAGGCTGCAGTGGAACAGAAACAGAGGAATGCATACTATTTATATATTCGTATTTTTTTCTATACCAGTAATTCATGTTTGCAAACTGTGCTTTTACTGGCAGTTGCATGGGTTTAGCTCCACTTCTTGTAGTTTCTTTTATTTCACTTTGAATTTATTTTATGTCACAAATTCAAGACACAAATTTTGCCATAATAACACTGCCTTGCAAACACTGAATTATACTTAAATACAGCTGCAACAATACAACTAGTCGTCACCTACTAAATTAATCGCCAACTTTTTTAAATTGGTTTGAATATATTTAAGTAAATGCACTTTTGATTCCAGTTCTTCAAATTAAACACTCACCATCTAATGATCAAGTACATATGTTTTTGGTTGGAGGCATTTTCTTCTACTTTCTGACATTTTATCAATCAAACAACTAATTGACTAGTTGAGGAAACAAGCAACAGTTGAATTAAAAGTGGAAATAATTGCTAGTTGCAACACTTGTGTTTATCTTGAGATAATCTCTAGAAGTAGGCCAATCAGTTGGTTTGGCTGATGGGATGTTTTGCAAACAGTGAAGGTAGAACATGTCTCCAATGGCCAATGGCTAATATTGAGTTTTTCTGCTGTAGCTATTGACTTTTAAGGGACTTGAAATCAGTTCTGCATAGATTTTTGACAGTTTTCTGTTAAGTTATTGATTCATTCCGTTTAACCTGGTGTTCAGTTTTCCTTCTCCACACTAATGCTATTATGCTCAATCATATTTTTCTCTAACCTGAATCAAGATACACATTTTTCCACTGTTATGGTATCATAAATGTGAATCTGAGAGCCATATTTGGTGTTTTTGCATTTACAGAAATACAATGGGCACCTGCCTATTGAAATCAAGGCAGTGCCAGAGGGGAGTGTCATTCCTCGAGGAAACGTGTTGTTCACAGTGGAGAGCACAGACCCTGAATGCTACTGGCTCACCAACTGGGTGGAGGTAAGTCTGCTTTGTTTTTCCTGTCTGGATCCAGAATGAATAGTGGGTCTTTCCCAGTGGGTGCTGATGTGACGCAGGTACATTATTCAGTCAGTCACCTCTAGAGTAAGGTAACATTCATGTGTCTATCTACTTAGTATACAATGAAATGTCTAAGTAGACAGGTTTGCTGTAAATGTGTCACATCTAGTGTCCTCATTTAAGCATTTCAATTTTAATGTGCTCATCATAGCACTACTAATAGAATGTTACTAGTTATTGAGGAGGATTTAATGGTTTTCTTAATGTGATAAATAATTTTTAAAAAGATATAAGCAACATTACTGCCTTTTTTATTACTACGGAGATTTGATAGTTTTTATACAATAATAGCTATAAACTATTTAACTTGGCAGCAAGCCCAGCGACACCTCTTCTCGCCTCTTAAATCTTACTACGTTGCAGTGTTGTCATGGATTATTACTTAATCTTTGCTCAGAAATGTGTTGTAAATGCAACAAAGTAAATTCAAACTGGTTGGTTGGAAATGAGGAAGAAACTGTAGAGGTTCTTTTATATGGATAAAAGTCTTAAATTAGCTCCTTGCTTTGACCCATATTCTGTTCCCTGAGGTGTCACTACATTGAAATAATTCAGAACAGAGCTGCATGTGTTTGTCAATGTCAAGTTTGCATTTTAAATCCATTTAAGATTGTGTTGTAGACTGTAAAAGGTCTTCCAGCAGTTAAAACAGCTCTGTCATTATAACCTGCTTCATAATACGCAGTTTAATTCTCACTTGCTGTGTACCTCTTAGATAAATTCCAAAATAAGGACTGTTAATCATTCATGTGGGCTGTGATCTAGATGACTTACAATCTAATGAGTATATTCATTTTGTAGGTAATATGGTGTAATCAGGTGACCTCAAAAACAGCTCTGAATATACAGAATACTCAGTATGAGCTCCTCTAATTGTTCCTCAGGTTAAACAGAAGAATATATTGCTGTTCATTTTGAGTCGCAACTACTTCAGAATGAAAGCTGATATTAGTGCTTGAATCAGACAGGCTGCAGATTTTTTTTGCAGTTTATTACATTGAGCTAATGCTCAGTGTGACTCATCCTCAACATCAGGAAGATCTCATGAACTTAATGCTGCATGAAAGACTGTCTGCAATGACTCGGCACAACTGAACTCATTAACCACCAGCAAGATCTTCACTTCATCTCCCTTCCTTTAGCAGCTTGCCTCCTCTAATTTTTTTCCACTTTGCCGCCTTTTTCAAAAAAATTGAACATTTGGAATTTGTAAAATAATTTCAGAGATGAATACATAGACATACATGGACGTAGGTCACCTACAGCCAACAGCACAATGACAACAGACACATGCTATCCTATTAAATTTGGACACAATACAAATACACACATCCATGTGCACACACTTAGTCAGTCTTCACAGCTGATATAAATACACGCATAAAACACACACACACACACACAGTCACTCTTCATGGCTGATGTAAAATTAGACCTCGTGTTCAGCCTGGTGTCCTTGGGCTGCGTCATTAGGTCAAACTTTGCTCTTGTCCCAGTTGCTTCTCTACTTCATTCAGTAATTTTCTCTCATTTATCTTCTTTCTGTCACATTGTGTGTTCATTTTTAATTTTTCTGTTCCTCCTGCTGTTTTTACTCTCTCTTCCACGTTCTCATCCCCCACTCTCATTCCTTATCATCCTCCATTTTGTTCTGGGACGTTGACCAAGAGGTCATGGTGGTATGTGTGTGTGAGCGTGTGCATTTGTGTTGTGCACATTCTTTTCTGAGTGTTGTTCTTATCAAACTGCTGCTGCATTTTATCATGACGGACATTATCTTTGTCTATCTAACATTTATCTAACTGATCATCATATACTCTGCTATAAATCATATCTATGTATTAATATGATCACCTCCTGAGTCTTATCGAGGATTGGAAATTAAACCCAATTAGATTTTTTACATTCATAAGTGCAGAAATATGTGTTTGATCTCCATATGAAACGTGAAATGGTGCGTGCAGTGACTTTACACAAAGGTCAACATGCTGTTAAATCAGAGGCAGCAAAACCTTCTCTGTGTGTATGTAATAATACTGGTCTTGCTGTAACAGTCACGAGTCCATATTATGGTTAGGATTATGATTAGTCTATGGAAGCATGTGACCTCCTCAGGGTGAAGTAGTGAACTCAAAGATTTTTTGTGCCTTTTCTTATCTTGTGGTGTAAGCAAGATGAATGCACATCCTTATAGTTAGTTTGTCCATTCTAAAATGATTATACTTACAATACCTCACTGCTATTTACTGAAGTGATGGTATCAGTGGTTTTCTACATTAGAATCCTTTTGACACTGTCTAAGATGTATTTTTCTGTTTAAAAAAATTGTGATATTTTTGTTTGGACTTTAATGTGGCATTTATCCTTACTTAATCTTTAAAAAAAAAATTAGGGCATGTTCAAAGATTACATGGACACACGGGTGGCTGTGGCACAGGTGGTAGATCATCCAATGAGCGAAAAGTTGGCAGTTCGAATCCTGCCTCCAACTGTCACATGTTGAAGTGTCCTTGGGCAAGACACTGAACTCTAAATTTCTTCCTGTAAGGCCTGATAGTACCTGGAATAGTGGCAGCCCACTGGTGTATAAGTGGGTGAATGTGAAACTTGTATTGTGAAGCGCTTTGAGAACTATTAATGTGTAGAAAAGCACTATATAAGTACAGACCTTTTACCATTACACCATTTAAAGTTTCCCAGGTAGCAATAAGAGCAAATAAGTCACTAGTTTTCATATTGAAGTGGATGACTCCAGTCCAGAGTAGACATGAGGCATCAAGGAATGTACTTTTCCCAGAGTGCGTCTTGTTTGAATGAGTTGCTCCCTCTGATCCCTCTGAGCTTGTTAGTTTTGGGGTTTAGTACCAGCTGAATACATGGAAAGCAAAGAACTCCAACCAGATATTCACATATCTTTTCTTTGCCGGAGGAAATTTTGAGCCAGCCTTTTTGTTAATGTCAGTCTATGATTTTACACCGAAGTGTTGGTTTAAAATTCTTCACTGAGTTTTGTGAAACTATGATGTTTCCTCATTCCTGACAAATATCTGAAAAAAGTTATTCGATAAGTGCAGGTGGTGAATTAGATAAAATGATGTTCCACAATCTAACATTTCATTAACCGAAAAGGTGTTGAACAGGGTTGTAGTGAGTATGAAACTGTGGGGCCAAGCCAGCATAGAAAAACAACAGTTTGGCTGATGCTGATGTCAATGTTGTTTTCTGTTTGTTTATTTATATAGATTATGAAAAGTAACTGTACTCTTTTTAGTTTTTCAGACTTGGTCACAGTCATTACACATCAAATGAACACAAATTCATGTAAATTAATGTAACAACCTTTGAATAAAACCTAGCAGAGAAGGATCAGCCACTTCCATTGGTTATTTTCTTATTGGTCAGTCAAGGCCAAGTCAATACTGGCCAGTGCCAATGTTTGTTCACTAAACGTGCAAGATTCATTGAACTGGAGTAAACAGAACTGTCCCTTCTCTGTCCATCAGACCATCCTGGTGCAGATCTGGTACCCCATCACCGTGGCAACCAACTCAAGAGAACAGAAGAAGATCCTCGCCAAGTACCTCCTGGAGACTTCTGGGAATCTTGAGGGGCTAGAGTATAAATTACACGACTTTGGATACAGAGGCGTCTCCTCACAAGAGGTATACACGTGCATATATTTTTAGATTACATAATTGTCAGCAGTCTTGTTTTTTTAGAACTTTTTCATCAGTCCAATAGAGAGTATACTTCTCTACTTGGTATGACCCAAAACTATGAGCATGAAAGTGAATTCATAGAAATTGTGTAAAGCTTAATCATTCATCAGGGTCCATTTGCAAAGTGGGAGTGTCATGACTCACTTGTCTGGAAAGAGATAGTAACCAGTTATCATCATCATCGTCCCTCTTAGAGAGGGGTGGATGTCAGGGCTCATCAGTCATGTCAAAAACAGAATTTTGTTTAAAAAAAAACAAACAAAAAAAAAAAAAATCAAGGCCTCCTACAAGGCTATGTGGCCTTCCACTATGAAGGCCACATAGTTCTGAAATTCAGTAATCAGTAATGTACCTTATCTCACTAAGCTAGAAAAAGCCAAAATCATGCTGCATCCTTTTTATGGATCTGCTGTAAGCTAAATGAATTCTCCCTGGCCCATGCCCTACTCCTCCACCACGTTTCATGAGAACTAATGCTGTATTGTCTGCATAATCCTGCTGTCAACCAACAAAGAAGCTAAAAAAAACAGCTGATTAAATTACCTCCTTGGCAGAGGTGAAAAGCATGAATTCAACCAAAATAGCCGGGATCATGTCTAATGGGATGTCTCTGCCAGTTATATCCTGCTAAGCGGTCTCCGTCTTGTTTTCAGACTGCAGGCATCGGGGCTTCTGCCCATCTGGTGAACTTCAAGGGCACAGACACAGTCGCTGGCATCGGAGTCATTAAGAAGTACTACGGCACCAAGGACCCTGTGCCAGGCTTCTCAGTGCCTGCAGCAGAGCACAGGTACACACAGGCAGACTTGACTCAGGACTTATTGGAGTTCTGACCCCTACACAGTCTGGATACCTACCATGCTGAATTAGAAAACACACCTCTGTGTAGTCTATCTGACTACTGTAAAAGGCTTTCTGTCTTAAACAGAAGGTTTAGTGACACTATTTCCAGCCTAATGTAGGGCAGTAGTTCACCACCCACTTTAAGTTTAACACTTAACAGACACAGCTTTATAGGGGATCTCCATGAGTTAAGACCAGCTGGCTATCTGCCCGAGCTGTTGACAGGAAATTTATGAGCTCAAATGAAATTGTGCCCAGGATTTGGCCACGGTTGGTGTTAATTTGCTACCCTGATTAGAGCCCGGGCACCCTCACTCATTATACAGTGCATCTATTTCTGCTTGTGAATGGAGCTGTGATTGGCTGCAGGTTTGGGTTTTGATTGGCTGAAGCCCTGAAGCACACGTCCCTCACATGTCTCTGGTGTTGTTTTATGGCGCTGATCCATCTATCCCGCTCACATACACACTGTCTCTCTCTGTTTCCCTCTCACGCACACATCATTGCTTTTTTGCTCGCCACCAGGGCAGTTACTCCTGCTCCATTGCACACCAGTGCACTGTGGGATGGTGGCAGTTGTTGTCATAGCAACTGTTATATACTGCCCCCCTTCCTAAGTCTGTTTGGTTTCTACCTCAGAGGGAGGAGTCGCAGTGAAATTCCACTTTGTTGGGGGGGGGGGTTTTTGTTGTTTGTTTTGTGTTTTGTTTTGTTTTTGTTTGGTTTTTTTTTTGGGGGGGGGGTTATGCACAAATGCTGAAAATGGTCCTATCTTCCAATGTTAAAGAATCCTTAAAAAAAAATCCTGGAATTTTCTCAAAATGGACAGAGGAGAGACATTCGAACTCATTTAGCGCATTTGGACGAGAGTAAAATGTTGGCTCACTCCCAAAATCTAATTGATTGCTCCTTGTCCCATTTTCATTATTTCTTGAAAATTTCATCAAAATCCGTCTGGTAGTTTTTGCGTAAAGTTGCTAACAGACAGACAAACAGACAAACGCCGGCTCCAGTAAGGGTAACAGCGTACACTGAGTGACCAGGCACTGAAGAAACATAGAGTGGAGCGAGTAAATCACGCACCTAATTAGCACATCTGAACAGGAGTAAAATGTCGGCTCACTCCCAAAATCTAATCGATTGTTCCTTGTGTCATTTCAAACACCGGCAAAAACATAACCTCCTTGGCGGAGGTAATGAGGAAACACTCATTAAAACATATCACCTTATCTCCAAAATGACAGCCTTGTGGACGCATTATGCACAGAGGTCCACAGACCAGCCTGTATGTGGATGAAAGGCGGACTTATAAGTGTTCCTGTCAGCAGTAGTTCATCATTCGTCCAGCGCAAATTGCTGGACACAGTGCAGATGGACACTGAACTCAAACACATGGTTCACGCACAGAGAACGAAGCTGAGCACGGTGCCCAGTGCGTTCCAGGTGCAGTGTGCTCATTCCGTGTCTCCGCTGTCTCTCTCACGTCATGGGGATTTAAAAATCTGTCACTAAGGGGTGATGTTTTGTTGACAGCTATCCCCAGTGCAGAAGAGACATGAAAAGAAACAAGAGAATGCTGGGATAGGCTCCAGTACCCTCTGGAGGATAAAGCAGTTCAGAAGATGAATGCGTGAACAAATGAAAAACAATACTCTAGGACTAAACTGTCATTTATTTATTTATTTACTTACTTACTTTTAATTTGCACCAATGAGAGGAAAACTATCAAATAATATCATACAATCATAAGTAACAAACACTTGTGTGTTCACAACGCACAGCATTAACTTATTGGAGACAAAACTTCTCGTTTGTTACATGTTTTGTGACTGGATAGTGTGTGGTGTGGAAAGCACATGTCATGGAATAAAGTACGTCCTCAATTAAGGAAACTGACAGCTTGTTTTAACCAAAACGTGCGCACATTTGGGAAATTTGTGCACACATTTTATTAACTCGTGTACACATTTTAATAATTCGTGCACACATTTAACTCGTGCACGTTTTAATAATTCATGCACACGTTTTAATAATTTCTGAGCACAATATAATAAAACATGTACACGTTTTATTAATTGTGTGCATATTTAATTAAATCGTGGAATGCCACACTTTTTTTTACCTAATGTCACCTCCCAGGCTTCGTAGTTAATGCACAAATGAAAGAACTATATTACTATATTTTGTACAAATGTTATAGAGCCCCCCCCCCATCGGTGTCCTTCATCAAACCAAAGTTCTCCTGTACTGTTACACCCCTACTCTGTGGATATCTGCATGTACTCGGGCTACACTCAAGGCCGAAGGTTTTCAAGTGCACGCACATTATGTTCTTCTTTTGTGTCTGATTTTCTTCATTTTTGGTGATTTTTTTCTTCTTTTGCTGCGATTTTCTTTGTTTTTTATGATTTTCTTCTTTTGCTGGGATTTTCTTTGTTTTCGGTGATTTTCTTCTTCGTTTTCTCTAATTTTTCTCTTTGTTTTCAGTGATTGTCTTTGTTTTGGTGATTTTCTTCCTTGTTTTTGGTAATTTTCTTGATTTGTTGTTATTTTGTCCCTTGTTTTTGTGATTTTCTCTTGTTCATTGCTCATTTTTTTATGTTGTTACCAGCAACTGTGTCAGATACCCTTGAAATTAGATGAGAACATGTTGAGTTCATTTGGCTCCGACACTGCAGGACCTGCGATGTGACTATTGCACACACGTACATCACAATGATGATGCTCAAACGATATATTGTGCAGCTCTACCCTCTGCACTGAATTTAAGTTCCAGCCACAGACGACCATCAGCCAAATCTAATAGATAACAAAATCTTCTTTATACCCTCAGTTATCTCTATGCTGAGCTCTGCACAGAACAGGTAGCATTGCCAGTACTTTATATTTTATTGAAGTAAGTGGTTTTTATGCACCACCAATGTTTATGTGATTGCCATCTTGTGTTTCACTTTGTTTCATCATTATTTTTTGTTGTCAAATGGTAGTTGTTTTAAAAAATTATGGGAAGGAATACTTCTAGGACTCAAAAAAAGGTGTTTGTTTAAGGTGCTCTTTGGAAAAAAGGATTCAAAAAGCAGATGGCAAACAGGAAAAGAACTCCAAGGCACTCTCTATTAACATTAAAATGCCGTTATTCTCATGGCATGGTCATATGTAGACCTTAAAAAACACTTCAACATGTTTCAGCTTCAAGCCTTCATCAGGAAGTCAAACTTCCTCCTGTAGGTTCCTCCTGTCATCAAACCTCCTGATGAAGGCTTGAAGCTAAAACGCGTTGACGTGTTTTTTTAAGGACTATATATGACCATGCCATGAAAATAAAGGCATTTTAATGCTAAGAATGCCTTGGAGTTTTCTTCCTGTTTGGTTGTTGTTCTAAATGCTACTGCAGCAGAAACAATCACCCCCCAGGGACAAATAAAGGTCTCGACTCTTGAATATGTATGTGACAGTTGTAAATCTTATTAAAACGCCATGTTTAAGAGGCTTTATCTGTGGGTTTTTTAAACTGTCCATTAAAAATACCCATAAAGTGTAATGAATGAAATATATACAAAGTCATCATTGCCCTCCATAAACCACAGGATAGATCCATCATAAGGAGATTTAGGTCATTTTACAAAAAACAAGCTTTAAGTCCAGCTATGTCACTGTTCAATGTCACGCAAACACGTTCATCACAGAAAAATCTAAATTCCTTCTGTACTCATTGTCAGGTGTCATGGCAGTTGGATTGATGCTGATGGTGAATCTTAGGGCACACTTATGTGATTCTGTTGAATGTACAAGGACTATCCTGCTCTTCAAATAAAAAGTGGATTAAAACAGGACTCACTTCATCTGATATTTCTCATGTTCTTGTTTCATGAACATTATGAAATAAAGTTATCTTTAGGCCAAAACGGTCAATATTTTCAGATGTCAGGTGTTCTGATTATTTTGGCCAAAACTGTACATGCCACAAAAGTCTGATTGTGTTCAGATTGAGGCAACACTGCAAAAACATCAGATCTGGGTCTGATTCAGGATCTCATATAGAAATGGATCAGATCCGAATGCATATGGTTTGTTCCATTCACTCTTGCCATGTTCACACTGCAGGTCTTTGATGCTCAATTCAGATTTTTTATTTCCTAAAATCCATTTTTTTTTTGCATGTGATTGTTTACATTCTAATTTAAATGGGATGCCATCAAATATGTGTGATCAGTCTAAGGTCCTGAAGTGATCCATATGCACAAGAGCTGTGATATCACACTGTGTTTATGGAGTATTTCCAGGCCCTACCTCCTCCTCCAGTGCAGAATTGTAACGTCTGTTGCATTTCAAGGAGGTAAATTGTTCAGACTGAAGTCACATTACAAAACAACAGATAAGTGTCTGATTCAGGCCCAGTTTATACAACAACACTATCGCGTGAAGATGACAAAATATTTTATCAGATGTGCCTTTCATTTAGATGGCAAAGCTGTTTTTGGGGGTTGAAAACGCAAAAAAAGTTAAACCACTTTCCAAAGAGGAAATCTTAAAAACGCTCCATCCTCATATCACTGTCTAAAGCAGGGGTGTCAAACTCCAGTCCTCGAGGGCTGGTGTCCTGCATGTTTTGGATATTTCCCTCTTCCACCACACCTGGAAGCCATTATATCGTAATCAGTCTTCTGCAGAGCTGGATGATGAGCTGATCATTAATTGAACCAGGTGTGTGGAAGAGGAAAATATTTAAAACATACATGACATCAACCCCTCAAGGACTGGAGTTCAACACCCTTGGTCTAAAGTGTTGAAAATGCAAAACTGTATTTTCTCATTATGTAGAGTTTACGTCACAGACACACGCCAGTGGTTTTGTGATTGTGGTTGTTTCTCAAAATGAAGAACACAGAGTACAGTTTTGTGAACTTGGCGAGTACATCTTGGTCAGAACATTCCCTGAGAATGTCTGGTACTTGTGAACTTTAACCCTGTCTCTGCTGTATTTGTGTCATCAGCTCCAGAAAGCATTTCCCTAAAATCACCACAATGTCGCTGGATTTGATATCAGTAATTTGAACTAGTATTTACATGTCATTTATACGTTTTGTATATTTTTCAAAACTGTAACACATTTTGTTGGTTCCGCCGGGCAAAACCCCTCAGACCTCAGAACTAGTTCAGAGTCAGGTTCTCCATCAAATCCCCGTTATGTGTCAATAACTGGGTTTCCATTACAGTTTTTTAAAATAAAGGTGATATTTTTACAGTTCGATACTTGTAGGCGTTTCCATTGAAGAGGGTTTGGGTCTGATATGCGAGTCTAGTGAAATCCCGTCTACCCGTCTCACAATAGGTTGTAGTTCTCACAGAGAGAGAGAGCGAGAGAGAGAGAGGTGCATTTGTGCATAACTCACAGCACTGCAGGCGCATCCCAAGGCAAAGTCCTTGGCAGCGTCCGTGCAGAATGGATTTCTGGGAGATAATTGTACAGAATTCATCAACAAGTGGTGGATCCAGAATTTCCAAATGACGGGCAACATTTAATGAACCGTTACGTTATTGAATCTCTTGTGGCACTGGACTTGTCATGCCCGTGACTAGTGAAGATGCGCAAAACGTGTTTCCATGTCACTTTTACACAACACTTCTATATCGAAACATCTCAAAAACCACCTCATGATAGCGTAAAAACTTTTTTGCGATTTTTCAGTTTTTGCAGCATTTCTGTGTTTCCATTACCAATTTTCTTTTCCGTAATTTACATTTTGCACATTTCTGAGGGTAATGGCAATGCAGCTACTATATGTCACTGTCTCTCTCTCTTTCTAATGCAGGAGTCACCAACCCTGGTCCTCGAGGGCTACTATCCTACATGTTTTAGATGTTTCCCTCTTCCAACACACCTGAT
>JAPTGZ010000005.1:29147143-29157342 GCA_029814645.1 Fowleria isostigma | reverse complement strand
TTCTATCTAATCTAATCTAATCTAATCTAATCTAATCTAATCTAATCTAATCTAATCTAATCTAATCTAATCTAATAATCTTATGAAGATACATAATGCCATTTCAGTGTCTCAAACTCTTGAAAAACATGTATAGACATTGAAGTTACAAATTATAACCTGAAATCTGATTGAGAGTGAGGGAGTTCACCATTTTTCTTAGAATTTTTCTTTGAAATAAAGCCAAGAATGCATGTTATTTGGGCAAAAACTGTTTGTAATGACATTATTTAGTGTTTCAAATGCCTGTAGATTAGAGTAAATGAGTTTGCAGATGCCTGAGACAAATGTTTAAAGTACTGTCATGCCATGTTTGAGGAGTAAGCTGCCAAACTTAAATGTATAAAACATGGATTTGATTAAATGAATTAAAATGTGCGTGTACATTTTTGTATGTGTGTTTGCTTCACGCTGGCTGTTACACTTATTCCTGCTGTGACTTCTCGACCTTGTAGTGGGAGTGAGACAAAGTCTGCAACAAAAATGTTAGAGAAGTAGTTTACCATGGTGTGCGGCCAAAAAAACAGGAAGTGGCAGCCAGTGACATCTGGAGAAACATCTGGAGAGAGGCCTTGAGGTGTGTGTCAGTGTGTGTCAGTGTGTGTTTTTATGTGGGTCTTGTGGTGTGAAGCTAAAGGCTAAAAGTTGAGCTGTTGTAAGCCCTTTTTTAAGAGGTCTGTGGAGATGTGTGATACAGTTATGCTGACGTAGCAGAACTGAAGAAGTGGCATGGATGTTATTATTTTGTTTGGTGTGTGCTGACTATGAGCACCATTGTGTAGTGTGACTCACAGATCATAACTTTATCACATGTTGCAGCCTTTCTCTTGGCTCAGTTATCAATAAAATGCACAAAAGCACTAAATATAACCCCTCTCCCCTCCAAAAAAAGAAACGCAGGACATTACGTTTACAGAAAAAATTATTAGACCACCCTATGTTTTCTTCAATTTCTTGTTCATTTTAATGCCTGATACCACTAAAGGTACATTTATTTGGACAAATATAATGATGACAACAAAAATAGCTCATAATAGTTTAATTTAAGAGCTAATATCTATCCATTTTCCATGGTTTTCTTGATAATAACCAAAATCACATAAGTTCTTACATCAATATCTATGGCATTGTACTGACAAAAACAGTGCTTTTAGACATTCCAGGTTTTCTTTTCTGTTTTAGTTACGGGATACACACAGGAGTCCTTGATAGCATAACCATTGTTTCTGATGACTTTTGATGGTCTAATCATTTTTTCCGTGACTGAAGATCTATGAGTTAGTGCTGTTCAGCTGTCTTCCACCACACAGCTTAGACAGGCCATGTGATGATGGGCAGGGGCAAGGCGTTATGCATGTCAAGAATGTGTGAAAACCTTTAACCACACATTTCATGCAGAACAAAGACTTTCTTCTGTAAAATTCTTGAAGATTATGTTACATATTTTCATGCCATGAAAGCTGGGTAAAGTGATATCTGTGAGAGTGTGAGTGAAACATCAAGTTAAATGATGAGTGTTTTGGCTAATGCAGTTTGAGGGTTAAGCTTTATAACAGCCACCCTGACTAAAAGAATTTAGTTTGTGTTGGTTTTAAGGAGAGTATTAGTGTCACATGGTCTACACGCTGAATCAGATGCTTTTTTGCCCCTGCGAGAAGGAATTCAGAAGCTCAGTGGCAACGTCAGTGTTAGTCTCTTGGCCTGGTAAAGAAGACGCTGTAGGTTTTAGAGACTTTGAACATGACACAGCTTGGGTATTATCATTCAGCAAAACAATTCTCATAAGAAAAGGACTCAAGAAAGCTGATGGTGTAAAAATTGTAGAGCAGAGCTTTTTGTGTTCTGCAGTCTTGAAGAGAAAAGCAGTGGCCATTAGTTGATCCCTTGGGGTCTTTTCTGCTGACGTTATATGTTTGTTTGCCAACTTTGCTCTTGGTGTCAAGTTTTATTTGTGTTACATCGTACCGTCAAACTGTGTTGTCTAAGAGAACATGTACAATAAAAGCAGAAAATAAAAATTTATGATCAAGTACGGTTTGCATTTCACAAACCGTCAGTATTTCATAGAAGAGATTTGCATTGTAGATTTATTGGAAGGAATAGATTGAATATTTTCTGCTTCCTTTGAGCATTTTCTTCCTTTTTTTTTTGCCTCAAAGCTCTCAACCATTTCCCAAATCTCTCAGTCTCTCTTGTCTGTCCAAACAGCTCACAGCCATATTTGCTTTTGGAAGCTGTGGCGGTTTCTCAGGGGAGAACACCATATCTCTCTTCTGTGGAGATGGAAGGAATGAAACTCTCACTGCCAATTTTCACTACCCATTTAGGTGAGTGTCTTATATTATATTTTGTAATTTTTCAGCATCAGGTTTGAAGTACCACTTCACTGATGATAATGTATGAGACATGATTCTTTTAACCATCCCATGGGTTTTATGGACAAGTTCACAGACAGAGACAGAGGCTATACTCTCAGGGGAGACCTAGATTTAAAAAAAAAAAAAAAAAACAAAACATAAAGTAAGAACAATGAAAAGTATATGCATATAAAGCTGTTGGATGATTTTATGGAACAGTCTGGAGCAAGAGATAAAGCAAAGTAAATATATAAATATATTTAAACAGAGGAATTAAAAAATAATTTCTAAATGGGTGCTTCCATGAAACTGGGTTTATTTAGGTATGTGGAACTTTATCAGCTTTTAAGACCCAATAATAAAAGAAATGTAGACATATTTCCAACCAGGATGTACCTAATGATTACCTCAGATGAATGGCAAATAATGCTACTCTTGCTGTGAACCATCCCAAAATGAATGACTTTTTAATAAAATATTGGGGTCAAAAACAGGACCAAAATTGTGAGGAAAAACTACGTAGGTGTCAGTGCTTTTTATCTTGAAAACATGTCGGTAGATCATCTTATGTAGCACTATAAATAAAGACAATGTGTTAATGTGATGACCCTAGTACTTTTTCTAATCCAGACATGTGGGTTTTTCATGAATCTCAGTCTCATTCCAGGTTTCGTGTGTAACCCATCTTGTCTATTTGTGCTACATGTGGAACCTGCCCATTTCAACACCTACAAGTTGCAAGTGATTTTGCAACAGTGGTCATTTTTGTGAAACACTCTGCCTTACATATTGTCTTCAATTCCAAAAAATGACCTGTAAGAGAATAAAAAGATATTTGAAAAAAATAGTAGCCCATAATTTTCATGTCTTTTATTGTGTTACTTAATGATTTTTATATAAAAATAATATAAAACTGTGTTTTATCTGAATAATGGTTTATCTTTTATTTCAGTAAATATTTATTATTTTTTTAAAATGGAGCCAAAGGGCTTCCAAACTTGCTTCATAACATTAATCTACAGCTGGTTTGAATTTTTAATCCCTCTGTCCTATTATTAGGATGAGTTTCATAGAAGCACACATTATAAGTATATGAAAGATAAGGGATAAAAATAACATTGTTCCAAACACAATTCAAGATTTCTTTAAACTAAAAGAGAGTAAGTATAATTTCAGAGGTCTTTATATTTTTGAATGTACTAATGTGAGGACAAATGTGAAGTTTAGATGTATTTGAGCTGTGGTATGAAATTATGGGATGGACTTAATAATGAATTTAAGTTATCCACTTCTTTGACAAAGTTTGAAAAATGACTTATGTATAAAATCATTTAGGAATGTTAAGTTGAGGTGGTGGATATATTTTTGTTGTTGAGTTTTTGTTATAATGAGAATGCTTGACACTGTACTCATTTAATTTAAGCAGTGAATCAGGTGAAAAGGACAGACAAAAAATAAGATACTTCTACTTCTAGGCTATTCCTTTTCTGGGTTTCATGACTATTCTAATTATTGTACTATGATTAATGTACAAACCAAAAAATAAGTTCATTCATTCATTCATCCAGGTTAAGCCAGGTCCTGCTCATTAAGGAAAACACCACTATCTGTAACCACTCTGTTTCGACGACACACATGGTAGGAGACTCTGCCTCCTCTGCAGAGTTTTTTGTGGGCGTCGCCATCATCTGTTTCCTGTACAGCATGGTAGCTTTGCTGGTGTATTTGGGTTACATGCACGTCTACAAGGACTCAGACTTTGGACCCATTTTTGTAAGTAGTACCCTCACTGTTCAGTTCATGAATGGACCTCTCTGAGACTGAAAGTTGACAGTAACTAACAGACCTGATACGTTTTCTAACTTCCAGGACTTCACACTGACAGCAATCCTGGTCTTCTTGTGGCTGGTGTGTTCATCCGCCTGGGCCAAAGGTCTGCAGAATGTCAAAGATGCCGTCGATACAGAGGGCATCAGGAACACAGTGGGACTCTGCAAAAACACCAATGTCACCTGTGAAGTCACAAAGTTTGCCAACATGCGTAGTCTCAACATTTCTGTGGTAAAGAAAAAATACGCAGCATCTTTCTAACACAACACTTATTCTGTATTTCCATTATACACTTTTAGCACTACTCCCCTCTACTCAACTAGACTCAACTCGACTTTACTCAATTTCAGTGTTTTTTGGTTACAATTGAGTACCACTTCAACGCAGTAGGGGTCGTCAAAGCACAACAGCTGGAAACTCGTGTGTGATCATTTATATGGGATACAAACACAACCATGGAGAACATGTTATATTTTTTAACAAACTTTTTAAAGAACCATAACAATCAAATATTTATTTATGTATTTATTTATTTAATGTTTATTTAGCAGGGACACATACGGCATTGCCACCAAAGGGAAAATGTGATGCATAGAAGACATCTAGCTTCAGTTAATTTGCAGTCTTTATCCCTGGTCAGGTTTTTGAATACTAAAAAATAATATACTAAACACTATAAAATAATATACTTAATACCATAAAACACATTAAAAGTACAATGTATACAATGAATAAATGCCATGAATGAATAAATACAGTGACTCATATCGGACAAAAAAACACTAAATAAGTTAGACTTTAACCTGGTAAAATGGTGTGTATTTTGCTAATCAGTTGAGATCATTAACGTTCACATTTCTGCTGTTGCTTAAGCTGGTGTTTTTTGACACTAAACACCTTCAATTCTGTTTGAAATTTGAATTCTGCTAGCAGAGAGTTCCGGAGGTGTGCTCAACAGATAACATACAAAATATAATAAACATTAAACATTTCTTGGTACATTATAATAGTTTTTGTTGCTTTTTTTTTCTAGTTCATTAGGGATTATGAATTAAAATACATTTTGGATTCAAGCATAAACATTTTAAAATTATAATTTTTTTTTTCAAAAATATATGCTTATAAATATGAAATTTTTCAAATACAATAAAAACACTGATTATAAATTATATTTTACGTTTGCCTGGTCAAAATGTGTAATTACATGCTTACTCATAATTTCAATGCTACTGGCTAATTTAGAAAAGCATGTAATGTGTAAGATGGGAGAAAAAAGAAAGAGATTAATAGAATAGATAAAGAAGTGATTCTGATTTTTGAGGACAAAATGTACTTGTATTTTCAATATGTAAGTATTTAGAATAATCGACACTGGAGGACAAGGAGTCATTCTCATGACTCATCCAGAGCTGTGACTCTGGCCAATCATTGGCCTGCAGCCTGTTGACAACACATGTTCAGCCTGACTCAGCTCACTTGGAATCCAGCCAAGTAGGTACTAAAAAAGTACCTGGTTCTAGATACTGTCATTACCTAATAGAAAACTCTAAAAAGTCCAAATAGTCAAGTTGAGTTGAACTGAGCTGAGCCGAGCAAGTGCTGGTGGAAAAGTCCCAGTAAAGAATTGGCTCATAGTTTTAATGACTTTGTAACTAATAATAAGTAAGAAATCCCCCTTTTTAACTGCAGCCTGTGAAACTTTCTGACCCATAATTTTACACACATTTCCAGCATTAGAGTTTATGTAATAATATACCAACAGGAAATAACAAGCATCAAGCAGCCTGGCTCAGTCATGAGACACTGAGAACACTTTCATTTTCCACAAACACTTTGTCTGAGTTTTACTTTATATTTCCTCTGATGTGTTCGAATAAACCTCAATAAAACGCAATAAATAAAACATATTTGAGCAGGGTGTCCGCAGATACCTAAGAAGTCTTTAAAAAGTTTAAATTTTTTCTTAAAATTGTCCTTAACCCATAAGGACCCAGTGTTACTTTTGTGGCTGTCCAAATAAATTTTTCCTCTATATTTAACTCTCCTTAAGTGACATCACAATTTATTGTAATATTTTCTTTTGTATTTTGTGTTTTTTCAATGAAAATCAGGTATTTTCCAACATTTATTTATTCATTATTATTATTGTTCATAAAAGCTAAGTGTAAAGTTGAGTCATTTTATCAAAAATAGAGAAAACTGAAGAAAAAGGGACTTTTACAGTAAAATATATCAATAACTGAGCATAAAACAAGTGTCTCCATCCACTGTCATTGATCCAACTTCATGGGTTTTACTAGTGAATCAATGGTGTAGAAGGTGATAGTGTTTCCATAGTACCTACAGAGCTTCTGAACATCCAAATGGGTCATATCTGATGACCATAAAAAGATGACAAACTGCATTTTACACAAATTATTTACAAGTATTGATAGAATTAGTGGATCAACAGGAATTTAACAGTTTAGATTACTTGATGGTTTTGTTGCAGATGGATGTTTATGGGTTAAAACTGATCATTATTAATCCTTAAATCTGGTACTCAAAGGTCTTAAAAATCCCACAGACGCAAGAAATTATATGCTATATTTGCTTTGAAAATATTTGTCAAGTATTGATCAAAATTGTAAGCAGTATTTAGCATTTTATCATAATGGAGTCATCAACAATCATTGTTAAGCAGTTTGAACATTAGCAGCAGAAATATTTATTATAGAGAAAAAAAAAAGTAACATCAGCTGGATTGAAACGTGGTAAAAACTGGTTCAAGGCTGTAACAATAATGCCTGTTGTACGGTACTGTTATTATAGTGGGTGTAAGCTATTAAACTTGACTGAAAATGCCTTGAAAGATGTCTTAAAATATAATAAAGTTGGTTTCCTCAAATCTGGAGATACCCTGTTAAGACTGAAAGTGAAATTACTTGAGTTTATTTTTCAACTGATGACTAAACTCTTATATTTACTACTATTACTGTAACCACTATGTTTATATGTTTTCTGTCTTAAACGCTCTAGGTGTTTGGCTACCTCAACATGTTTGTGTGGGCTGGAAATGCCTGGTTCGTGTACAAGGAAACCCGCTGGCACTCTCAGAAATTCTCTTCCCCGTCTGGACCTGGAAGGCAGCAAGTCCCCGCACCCATTTAAGATCCACAGCAACACGTGCATCCACAGACACACACAGTGAACTCAACCACACCACAATCTTAGTACACGTCCCACTATTTGCATACATGTACTGTATATGTTGTAGGTACACATTCACATATGTAGAAATGTTCTGTGAAGATGACAAATACAGACAAAATGAAGGAGAAACCGATCTATTATCTCATTGGATTTGGCACCTTATCAAAATGCCTCTATGAATTCCTCGACAACTTGATGTGATATCATTCCTTGCACATTGATGAAGTACTTTAAGTGTGAATATTTCTTCTGGAGGGCTTAGTAAGTGGCAGTAGACATTGAAGATTTCATGTGTAAACAAGCTTTTATATGTTTTATCTGCTAATGTTCCATTTACAAAAGCAATTCAATGCAACAAATGGAAAACCATTTAAATGTGCCTTCTAGGAACTAGATAGGGGTTTTTATACATCTATAGGCAAATCAATGCAAAACCACTGACATCTTAAATTAACAATCTGCCTTCACTGCCTAGGAAAGAATTTTTTTTCTCCTTCACTTTATCCAAGAATCCTTTGACCAAGAGCTATTTTTTGTGGTGACTGTATTTTTTTTTTCATCTACAAGTAACCTTTCCTTAGTGATTCATCACCCATTATCATAGTTTTATCCTCTGTATTTTGTATTTTTCAATGAAAAGCAGGTGCTTTCCTTGATTGACTTTTTTGATCATGGAGATATTTATAAAAACCCAGTGTAAATTCAAAGATGATTATACAGAGGTTATTAATAGATTTAAGTGAAGCAAATGTGATTTTTTTTCAGCAAAATATCTCATTACCGTAATTCTTTGTAAAAACAGATCTTTTTGTCAAACTACAGGGATTTGTTGATAAATCAATGTTTCAGAACATGACAGTGTTTCCGTGTTCTCTATGGAGTCTATAAACGTCCAAATGGGTCATATCTGATTCCACTGAGAAGCTGAAAAACTGTAATTTGCCTGAATTATTTCAATGTATTGCTACAGTTAGTGTTTCAAAAGTTCTTAAATTTTAGATCGGTTGATAGTTTAGTCGCTGGTGGTTGTTTAGGTCTTTGAGGGTTAACATGCTGACTGAAGTTATTATGCTTAATTCTATATTGATGAATATAAGGTACTTGAGAAATACCTCTGTTTCAGATATCAAATCCAACACATGGAGTATGATTGTAACATATCAGACAAGGACATTTTAATAAAGGTGTGCAAGACAACAGACTAGGTAAAATTATAATTAGTAGTAAGGCATAAAATCATGATACTCTAATTGATTTGCAATATCTGTAATTTGTTAACATATACTATAAATTGGGTAATGTGACATATTACACAAATACATTTTTATTTTTAACACATGTTTGGTATCCAAAGGTGACTCATGTTTCCATTCCTTTATGCATTCATTTGCCCTCTACTGGCAGGTTAAGTAAAAGTTAATAGTGCGTGTAGTCTCTGCAGTACATCTGTAAAGTGCAGGAGGTCCTTTTTTTCCTCAGAAACGCTGGTAAGATGAATCATCATTCCTGTGTCAGTAAGGTACATTTGCACATAGCAAAAAAAATCAATCTATTGAGAATGTTTTAACTCTAAGGCTGATTAAATTAACAGTGATTAAGATATCAGAAGGGTACCCTATATTTCTTTAATATATGTATATGTTGCCATCACAGCATGTGCAATGTACTATTATGATGTGTAATAGGTTTTTGTGACTTTTTCAGTGCACTTCCATATAAAGCGCTTGATTTAAAGTGGGCAGTAGTTTTTATGAAGATATTTTCTATGTGAGTTCGTCCAAAAAATGTTTCCATATCCAAAAGCTTTGATTTATTTAGTTTCTATACTTAGGTACCAGTTGAACATTAAATCCTCCCATGAGTGTGTTCTTTTTCCAGCCTTTGAATGTAATAGTGTCTTCTTTTGTGCCAAAGCAGCATTTTCATCTACTTGATTTATTAAATATCTTCATGTGTGTTGTCGAATGAATTATTTTGTTGTTTTTCAGACAATCTAGTCCACCTTTCACTGTCTATTTTTTGTAATAGAAATCTATCATGTGACATAAAGCATTAAGGTGTTATCTGTGTTTTATATATTGTGCTATTTTTTTTTGTGCATGTAAAGCTTTGCAAATTCCTGAACCTCTTTGCCTTTTGTTATAGTGACCATATACATTATGTACATTTAGATGAAGTAAAGTCATTTAACTTATCCGCAGTGACAAAGTTAAATGAATAAACAAATGTGGTGTACTGGTTATGCCTCTGCATTCATATAATCATCATCCATCTAGCTTCAGGTGTGTCAATCATTCATTTAACCTACCATGCGGCCTTGTGCAAGAGACATACATCTGTTAACTTCTGTGTACCATTGTTTGGTTTTTCAATAAAATGTTTTATTGATCTGTGTTCATGGGAAAGCTTGTGTGTGAGCATGAATTATGTGTTAACAAGAATACAATAAGCATGTGGGGATGTGTTGATAGGCAATTATGACCCAAAAATGACAGAAAATACACTTTGTGTTCTCTGACTTTTCTGTTACCCTCGTAGTACCTTTTCTTATGTGTTTTTGAGAAAAGACTTGAAAGCAGAGGTAGTACATGGGCCTCTGTAAATGGGGACTGTGTGATACCATTCAGATGTGCCACTTTTGGACAAAACATACCGTCAACAGTAGGAGGTAAACTCTGGAATAGCTTACCCCTCCTAATAAGAGCGTGTTCAACATACAACACTTTTAAAATTCACTTAAAACTCCTCGGAATCCAGAGATGCACTCACTTAATTGACACA
>JAPTGZ010000005.1:29118048-29132341 GCA_029814645.1 Fowleria isostigma | reverse complement strand
AACATCATAATGTTTAACCCTTTCATGCATATAGGTCACAGCAGTGGACAGCTATTCTCTTGTATATTATTTATTATCATTATTATTATTATTATTATTATATTGTTTTACTTCCATATCAGCCAAAAATTACATTTCATACTTCATACAAATTACTTTAACTTTGCTGTTCTTGATTAATCTGATCTGTAGTAACATATTTTACTGTACATCAATTGTTAATTATTAGACTGTAAATAACCTTTTTTCTTGAACAAAAAGGGTTTTTCATATTATCGCTATGAAGTGAGTAATAACTAATATTAAAAATGTTAAAATGTGAGAAAACATTAGATTAACAGCATTAAAAATGTTTTTATTTTATAGTTTTTACACAGTATATCACTTTCTGATGATGGATTTTACATACATGTTTCTTTGCTTTAAAATTATGTGTGGTGTCCAGCTGAGTAGACATTTTTATAACAATGAAAAATAGGTTTGTAAAAAAAAAATTCAATTGCATAGTTTTTTCATGTTTAAAGAGGAATAAAAACACTGAAGGGAAAAAATATTCATGATTCATGCATAAAAGGGTTAATTTGAGTTAGTTTGATATGTGGATCTGGGGGCGATTTTAGGGACTTGTTGCACTGATTAAAAAAAATGAAAATTGTTTTTCCTTTAATGCTGTTAATTTTATTTAAAACACAAGCACAGAAGAATAACTGAATAGAAGTAAAACTGGAAAATAGAATTTGACTGTCATTTTAAAGCTTAATTAAATACTCCATAAATTGAAAATTAAAATATTATATAAAATAAGTACTTTAACTGTGTCAACCAGCTTAACAATATATTAAATTCAACAAATCTTAACACATAACAAATTGAACACACACTTCTGAACTTTATTTTTCTTTTATCTCACTTCCCTACATTCTGTGTCTTAGTGAGAACATTGGGCTGTGGTTTGTCCTGCCAGGATTTTCAATCTAGGCGTGAATGGTGTCGTTACTCTCACTCGACTTTTTGTTGACTCTTTGTCTTCCTTTCCTTTCTTTTCTCTTTCTGTCTTTCGCTCTTCTTTCTCTCGTCTGTCCCTCAAACAAATGCAGCGCTTCAGCGTTTACCGACTGGAATGCAGACAGTTCATTGGCCGAGTTGCGTCACGTGAGATGGCTTTACTTGCATGCATTTCCTGATCTGCACAGCCAATACCGTAAACCCTAGAATAGCTGCACCGGTAAAAAATATAAGCGCACCTTCAAATTTAAAGTTCCCTTACAATCTAATGATTTTAGCTCTGGGTCCGTATTGGATAGCATCTAGGTCTGGACCTGGACCGCAGTGTGCCAGTTAATGACCCCTGCTCTAGAGGATGGGAGGTTTCCACATGTGCAACTATGGAGCTGTGTGCGTTTGGATAATTCAGCTCTCCACAGCGTGTTCAGATATCTCACTGTATTCCATCCAGTTCACTCATGTTCTTCGATTTCCTGTTTTGCGTCTCTGCTGACCTCTCTTGTGCTGGTGGCTTGCTGTGTGAGAGTAAGAACAGTGAACATGATGAAAGGGTCATATTTCTGCTGTTAGTGGGAGTCCTGGGCTCTCATGCTCTGTCTATACTTCTCTGTTGTAGTGGATTAATTGAGCTTTCAGACAGGTGGACACTTTCTGTTTCCTTTCAGTGTCATTTCGCCCCTAACGTAATAGTGTTATTCTTCACTGCCCCTGCGTTAGGTGTTGTGTAAGTGTGTGTGCCTTGGCTGTAGCACACTACTGTTCTTGGCCTTTTAACATGATTGTTGTTGAAAAGTTTTGCCCTTAACCACTGTAGTTCTGTCAAGTTTGGTTTCACTTGTGGTACTGCTCATTCTGCTGTTGTGTTGTTGTTATTGCAGCTTGGCTGTGTCTGAACCATTAGCTGATGCTTGGGCCAATTAAAATGCCAGCTGCTATGGTACATCAGAGACACTTCCTTTTTCCCTTTTTTTATTTTTTTTTTCTCACTTAAGTCTGTGTTTGCTTAACAAAGGCAGAAAATACTGCATCTTTTTTACCTTCTCTTTTGAAGAAGATGGACCTTTATTTGGAAGACATAGCCTACATATGCACTCACTGTACACATTAAGGCTTAATTAGTGATCCTTGGCTAAACAGGCTCCTTCTGTGTAAATGAAGGCAAAAAAAAAAAAATTATATTAAAAATGAAATAATTTTTCCAGATGCTGTACCATTAAAAGGCCCAAATGCCCCATTCAAATATGCCCACATAGAGAACTTAGTTTTCATTTCTTTTAACATAATTGACACTTTCGCTACTTCCTCTCTATTGTTATGGCCTGTGAAGTTGTGCATGTACAAGATCATGGTACATCTTCCTTTGCTACCACCTTGAAACATTTCAGACCATGGTTGTTATTGTCTGCTCGGCCCAGCAATATTATAGCCTATTCAAAATTGAAAATTATCCCTGACTATTAAATCTTATAGGCAGTATAACTTTGATTAAATGCTCAGCAGGCTGTGCCACCTTTAACTTTGTTGTTTTTGGAGGGCTGAAATGAGCATAGATGTTTATTCCTCATTCTCTTTTCCTTAGATACAACAAGAAAATACAGGAAATATCTTCACAGCTTTAAAGACACTCAAAAACTAAACTAAATGGCTTTTTAAAGTCAAAGTTACTATTTAATGTAACCTATGACCCCATGACAAGAAGCAGCACAGACAGTTAAAAACATCTGGCATGTGTTGAATGAAACCTAGTGTAAAACATCAGAAACTTAATGTAATAAATCTCAGATTGTTTAAACAAAAAGGTGAAAGACACACTAAATATTACCATTTTGGTTCATAGAAGCTGCATTGTTTTCCCCTGAAACTTTAGTTTTTAGTGCTGTATATACTTCCCATGTATCCAGATTGGATCTTAATACAGGAATTGAGAAAAGAATGTGTTTTCATAACAGTGTTACTTAACCAAACTTGATGTTTGCCTGGAACTTTTGCACAATACTATATGCAACAGAGGTGGCAAAAGTACTCACATTCTATACTTAAGTTGAAATACAGCTATACTTGTATGAAAACATACTCTATAAAGGTAGAAGTATTGAATCAAGTGTTTTATTTAAGTAAAAGTAAAAAAGTGCAACTTCTCAATTGTAATAACGTACAAAAGTAAAAAGTAAAACTGCATCTTTTGCCATGAATGAAACAATACTTATTTAACCAGGCAAAATCATAAAAGCTTCCATTTCCTTACTTCTTTATCCCTTATCCCTTATTCCTTTATCCCTCCATTTTCTTATTCCACAGTGAATGAAGTGACATATTTTACACACTGTTTAGTTTAAAAAGTAACGAGCCTATTCTGAGAATGTAAGGAGTATAAAGTACAGATATTTACGCAAGAGTGTAGGGAGTAAAAGTAAAAAGTTGCCAGAAAAATGAATACTCAAGTAAAGTACAGATACCTAAGAAATCTACATAAGTACAGTAACAAAATGCTTGTACTTTGTTGCTTTCCACCTCTGTTATGCAAATTAACTTTAAGGCCTTGTCCACCTTAATACAGTTGTGTGTAAGACAAGCGTGTGGTCTTTGTTATTTCTAGCAGAGCCCACAACATTACCACAGTTTTCTCTTCATTGTCTAAGAATACTTCTGTCTTGGAACTCCAGCTCCAGCTCTTAATGTCTACATATATAACCTTGAATGACTGAGAATCTCCCTCTGCTGTTCCCTACTCAATGTAAATAAACCCAGCTGAGCTCTGAAATCCTGTGCTTCCTCATCATGCAGCGGGCCCGCCCACAGGATGAGCCAGTAGCCAATCAGCAGCCACCCGGGCTCTCAGCATTGCCATAACGACAGGCAGGCAGGAGAGCGTAGTGGCGAGGGTGCCCTTGTGGTCGAGTGGCTTAGTGACCTTGTCTAGGCAGCCGTCCATGTATTGTAAATCACTATGGTTGGGTCCCAGCTGGATCCTTACTCGGTAAATGGGATTAATTCAGTACACTTTTTATCTTAATGTTGGAGATTAAAGCAACACATTCCATGACTGAGCTCTGATTGTGAATTGCTAAAATTTCTGCATACCCATGTCTGTTTAAGTGAAAGGATGCTAAAAATTACAATATATAAGATTAAATTTAAAAAACAAAACAAAAAAAAACCGCCTTAATACACATAGACAGTATTCTCTGCACATTTTTACAGCATCGTGTCATTAACTCAAGTGGACTAAAACTGTGTGATCTAATGTGTGATTTAATGTGTGAAATTGTCAGTGTAAGAGCTGCATACCTGCAAATGTGGACTTTGATCCTGCTACTCTGTATACAGCTGCCTTACTGCTTTTCTGCCTCCAGTGGCCTATTTACACACCTGCCACATACACACACAGATAAATGCATAACACAGATTTTACAGATTACATGTAGAAAGTGGCTTTTAACAGTGTATCTGCTGAATCAAAGAATGAAAGCGGATTGTGCAAAAAAAAAATTAACTGACCACTAGAACATTTTAACCTTCACTGCTTTTATAATTGTCAGCATGTGTGTGAGTAAAATGACCACTATAATCTGAATAGTAGAAACTACTGACAATCTTTCTCCCAGATTTTTTTATTTATTTATTTATTTTTATAATTACATTTTTTTCATTTGGGAAGGTACTTTGCAACAGAGTAAAACAAGCAAACAACAAACAAAAAAACAACTATGCACATTTGTATATCATGTCTGGAAACAAAGAACGACAATGGTAAAGCATGAAATTTAAGATAAACACATTTCATATTTATTCTGTTTAAGAAAAAACATCTCTTCTTAAAATAAGTATTCCCTTTTTTTTTTTTGTTATATTTTGTTAAATAACATACATCAAAATCCACACAAGTTTCAAGTCCATTACATTCAACCAGTACAAATATAACTTGTCACTTCTAGTTAAATTAAATCTGGCCTCAAAGGGGTGATATAGTGTACAATTAATTTTGATCACATTTCCATAAATTATCCTTCCTTGTTTTTAATGAAAAGGACCTTTCTCCCAAATTTAAAAAGCAGAAATGACCTGGTTTTCAGATCCTGAATCTTGCAAAGAAAAGAAGTTGATATCAAATTTTAAATAACACAATGCTAATGTTCAGAAAGCAGTTTTAGGTGGAATTGCCTGATTTTTTTCACAGCTTTCATGAGTTTTGGCCTGCTTTCTCTTAGTTTTTCACATTGCTGTTTGGTGTTTTATTCTACTGGTGCAAAAAAAAACAAAAAACAGAAAATTCAAGCAGTTTTGCTTTGTTTAATGACTTGTGATTATTTGTATTCCTCTTGATCCCCCTCCAAAGGTTTTTAATGGGGTTCATGTTCAGAACTTGTGGTGTGGCCTTTACCTTTCATACATATCGTCTACATGTAGAGACACACACAGCTGCTCCACATGGTGCAACACCCACATGCACACCTGTCACACGTGCATGCGTTAGTTAATCAGTTTATTACACAGAGACATGCGTTGTTCACACATTGTACACACTTACACCCAGTCACCTGCAGCACACTTTGATGTGCACTCATGCACTCTGAGCAAACACACAAGGTCAGTCTGTCTGTCTATTCAGTCCTGTTTGTCAATGGGCTGCTGTTTGTCGACTACTACACTCATTAATGGGACTGTACAGAAGTGTGACACACACACTTTCAGTCCCATTACAGGGGCTCTTTGTTTGCCTGACAGTTATTAAATGTTTGTGCTTTTTTTATGTAATGTTGACCTTTGAAACTCTGCCTCTAAGTGTCTTAAGATGTGGCTGGAAACACCTAGAGTGACACCAAATGCTACAGTGTGGTTTTAGATATGAAAGAGTCATGAATGTTTTGTGTTTGAATGCATCAGTGCTGGTGATAATGTCCATTAAAATTCACCAATATGTAAAATCTGGATTTTATAGGCTTCACCTGCCACTTTGTGTGTGAAAATTGTTTTTGTGTTTGGATGTTTCCCAATAATTTCAGGAAGTAAAATTTAGGGCTGCATGATTATGGCTAAAATGATAATCCAGATTATTTTGATCAAGATTGTAATCATGAATTTTTATCACAATTCTTCATTATGATAGAGAAAACATCTGTATTTTTATTGCACTACTTTTAAACAATTTGTAAACAGTTTCCAGTGCAAAATGGAACCTAAAATAAGAATAAATGATTATAAAGAATAAAAAACAATTACATTTAGCCAAGAATTTAAAATTTACCAAAGGCTAACTATAAATATACTGTTATGATATGTGGAGAAATAATTGCGTGAGGGGGGGTCACATATTTATTTGTCCAGTGTTTTGACCATTTTTCTGAAGCCCATGTTGCTCACTGTATTTATTGGACACATCTTTGACCAAATAAAATGACATTACGTCTGATATATCAGCATGTTTTTGGAGGTAGATGGACACGGTGTTGCCCGCTGCAGGGTGCACTCGCTTGTTATTTCGGCAGCTTAATGAAGCCTTACCCATGCGTTCGCCCCCTGGTGGTGGTGGTGGTGGTGGGCCGACTACTGATTGAGAAAGTGCTTGATTAGATATGGAGCAGAGCCTGAATTCTAAAAGTAAATATCACAGATGGTCAGGTAAATTTGATTGTGGCAACCAAAATCCTGATCACAATTAAAATTTGATTAATTGTGCAGCTGTAGTAGAATTGTACATTTTCTATTGCTATAATGTGAGTATACATTTGCTTAAAAAACTAGTCTTACTACCTCAAATAGGAAGTGATGTCCACCTGTCCTGCAGTTGAAGTCTGTCAAACATCAGTTATTTTCTGACAGATCTAACTGAAGCTCTTTTTTCTTTGTATTCAGACTCCAGACTCATGCTAAGGCAGTTTTTTGCCTCATTAAACTGCTAAGTAGAGCAGTTAACTTGGTCCTCATATTGAATATGAAGAAAACATATTAAAATCCCACACACAGCACAACACCAGTAGCAGAAATTATCTTTGTCAGCTACCTTTTTGTAAATTGAAGAAGCTTCATTTAATTGTGGGGAAAAGACTATATAATTGCAAGAAAAAGGTGGGAAAAATATTTAAATATACCATGCATCAGTCTTTCTCACATGAGGGTATGTGTAAATAAATAAGTCATCATTTACTGAATGCAGAACTAATAATGACAGTTAATGCTAAAATATAAAACACAATAAATACATTCATATAATAGAATTGACTCTCCTAATTTTATTATCAATCATCTTGTTTACACTCATGTAGCACAAGTTTGAGAACCACTGCCGTACATGTTAGTGGATATTTGTTTTTAGGTGGGCCTGTTATCATAGAATAAAACCAGTGCAAAAGTTAAACTAATCCTTTCATATCCTCAGTTAGTTCTGTACTGATGTCTTGTGAATCCCCTTCATTCAGACTTCTTTGAATTATTCCAGTCTTACATTTTCACCTTCTCGTTCAACCACTGGTCACTCCTGTTTCAGTGTTTCCCACTTTGTTCCACAGAATCCTACAGTGGATGGAGTTAGGCTTTGAACAGAGGAGAACTTACACCTGAAGTTCTTTGTTATTTCGTTTTTGCTCATTACAGTTGTGTAGTTGTGTTAGTAGATAATTGAGTGTCTGTGCTAGTTTTATATGCAAGAATGTTTGTTCATGTTTCCAAGGTGAATAATAATGATCAGACGCTTGTTTTGCTTGATGAATAACTGCTGAAACATATAGGTTAGCTACTGCTTGAGCCACTGTCTTTGGGCATATTTCAGCATTCTGCTACCGCCTGCAGTTTTACTTTCGTATTTTATCGGCAGGCAGGAAATTCAGCTAACCACAGAGGCCGTCACATCCCAGAATTAACACTTGCGTTTCATGTCTGTATCTATCAGCTCAATCTTGCTAGATTTTGAAGTTACTGGGTTTTTACCCTCGAAGCAGCTGGCAGATATGAATTATTACTGTGTGTGTTTCCCCTCCTTTCTCTGTACTTATGACGTGTTCCCCCCCTCTGTTCTCACTCAGGTAGCTGGGGTGTAGTTTCCCTGTGAGACAGACAGAGACATACAGTCCCGGACCACATCCCCCATTCCCTCCCCACCCTGCTCCCACAAAGAGACATGCATAGCAAAAACCGTAAGTGTGAGCTCCTCCTCTCCTACTTTTTCCTCATGGCCTTTATAATTTATTCCTCTGTATCTTTTTTTCTTAAATGTCGGCATCTTTTCACTTCTGTTTTCTGATCAGATCTGGGTTGAAAAGTATTTAGACGTGTTCCCCCTTTGTTGAACAGCATGTTGTAACAGACTTTAGTCGGTGTCAGGCACGTTGCTAATCAGAGAAAAGTATGCTTAATTGATTTGTAAATACATCATTCTATTTGTGAGAATGTTTTGGCACAGGTTTACACACTGGTGTTACAACACAGCCATCTGGCACCCGACAGGGTAAAAACACAAGTGGGTGTAAATACCAAACTGCACTCAGGTGTTAATCGGATGCAAATGAGACCAGAAATGTACCCAGATCCAAAAAGTACCCGCTGCCAATAAACAATCTTGTCACGAATGTTTGTTGTGCTTTGATATGTTGACGTGTGTGTTTTTGAGATTGTGTGATTTACATCTATGTACACCTCAATGCAAACCTTTTGAACTTCACGAAAAAACTTCTACACTCAACAAAACAATTTGTTGGATGAATGTAATAAAATTATGGAATGAACATCCACTTAATTAAATGCTTTCATTTAGTGTTACACAATTTTGTTAAACCAACTAATAGTACTTATGCTGAGTGTATATAAAGTATTGGTGTTAGCATTACTTATTTGAAATGTGTGGGTCCAACTTAGTAAAAGCTGTTTGAACATATTTACTGAAGGATTTGACGTAAGTGTCTTGGCTCACATTAACTTGTATAATATGATTAGGGATAGTTCACGTGGACTGGGAAGGCACAGCTACATTTGTAAGTGGTACAATACCACTAATTAATCATTCTAATTGAACAGCACTAAAGTGAGTTGAGGCATCCAAGGGAAGTATTTAAAATGACCTGTAAGCCAACTCTTAGGTCCTTAAGAGATTCTCAACCCTTCTATTCTGCTATGGGTCCTTACTTTATGTTTCCCAAACCAATCACTCTTCACAGGTATTTAAGCTCTTCCTGTTCTGGAAGCAGCCATTTTGAAACATCATGAGTCAACATGACCTTCCTCATTCTGCTGTGAGAATCCTTATGAAGTATTTGGTTTGATTATTCTCTAACAGATCTAGATTACATCAGTGCTTTAAGTAGGTTTAGGGTTTAAGGTTAGATTTGTGCTAGACCAAATGATGCCCATAAGCCCAAGACTAAAAGGTTAGGGCCAGGGTAGGGTAAGGGCTAGACTAAAAAATTATGCCACCCTCTGCTCTGGAGAGGTATTTCAGATGAGATTCTGACCTAAACCCATTAGATTGTGTTGACATAAAACAGTCTTGTAGTTTGAAGGATTTTGCATGTCATGGTAATTTAAATGTGTTTAACCACTAAACATGAATTAATTTAATAGAAACTACATGTTATGCTTACGCTCCTTAAACAGACACCTATATTTCATGTATTCTGTTTGCTGTTTCAGAAAAGCGCCATGGCTCCCCTGCTCCCTCTCGGAGTCCCCTGGTCCCTATGAAGCCCAAAGCCCCTGTGATGGTCCCTGCTGTGACCCCCAGTCCAGGGGACACGTTGGCTTTCAGGGTCCCTAAAGACTACCCTCACTCCCGCTTCAGCAAAGCTCCACTTGCCGTCTATCCACCAAAGGGGGCACGCAACAAGACATGGTGTGAACATTTTTTTTCTCTCTTCAAAAGTCATTCCAAGGGTTTCAACAAGTCTTTAAAAGTTTTTTAAAAATGCTTTACTATTTCAGGTGAAACATTATCTTTGTATGTGATGAAAATGATCAGCATATGATCTGAAGAAGTTATTAGATCATAAATTGAACTTCTATGAAATTGTATTAGCTTCAGTGTCCCTTCTAAATGTGGCCCTTCTTCTTTTGGGGATTTTTTTTTTTTTTTTTATTTAACACACTGTAACAAAAACACAGCCACCATGGAAACAGTCTTTTCTGTTGCAAACTCAGCTGGTCAGAATCTTATCAGAGCACAAGTACTGGTACTGTAATGTGGCTGTCATTAAATATATAGACACATTGGCAAGTGACGTCAAGCAGATGTAATAATTTGCTCCGCCTCCAACTGAAGAACAAAAAGAGTCTGCTCCTCCGGTGCCCTGCATTGGTTTTAGCTGAGCAGCTATCGAAAGACCACACTAAATTTAAATACAGCAGTAAACAAACAAAAAAGCAGCTTTTCCAGATAAATGAAGTTGTAAAGTTTTCCAGCTCAAATCCCTGGTATCCCATAACAACATATACAGCTCCATTCACTTTGAATGGGAGAATGTTGGCTCTGCAGGGAATGCACACAGTTTTAGGAGCCTTAAAGATGATTATGGACACAGACTCCAACAATTCAAGGTATTATGAAAGTTCAAAAGAACTTTTTAAAGACAGCAGCAGAGAAATAGGAGATGAGGGAGAAGCACACAGGGAAACAGAGGAACACGGGTCTGACAGTGATGAGGGATGAGGGAGACATTTGGGGGGGGGGGTGTTGAAATGGAGATCATCACAGATGGGAAGAAGATGTAAGACACATTTATAGTGGACATTCAAGGAAAAGACAGACAACCAGACGTGGGACAAGACAAAGGATGCCTCGTCTTCATCTTTTAGGCAGTGAGTTCAAATTATGACACAGAGCGGATTCCACACAGATGTGGTTCTCAGCTCCCTCTAAACTAGTATGTCTTTCTAAACTAGTATGTCTTTCATTTTTCTTTTTGAACAGATGTTTCTGAAACAATGACAGTGGTTGCTTTAGTGAACTTTTGTTAGCGAGAGTGGTGCTTTTGCCCTTCAGTGTACTGCGCATGTGCAGAGTTACCGAAGATAAACGATAACATTCAATATGCCTATAGCTACTTCTGGAATTAATTAAGTTCTAATTGTTAAATGGGCTTCTTGTCATTTACAACTTTTGAAAATAATACATTTGAGACCAACTGCAAATTGCGCATGAAAACACTCAAATTAGCAGTTTGGTCATAAAGGCATTAGAGTACCATGGGGCACCATAAAAAGCCGCCACCAACAATCACTCACTAACAACTAGGTCTTGTTTCCATAATGGTCTTAATGAGGAGTTAATGGTCGTAATTTTACCCTATTTAAACTCACAGAAATACCTCCATTTTCATTCTAATTAATTAATTAATTAATTTGTCTGCTCCCATTTGTTACATTTATTTTCCCATGAAATAGTTTAACATTGTCATGATTCTTTTTCTGTCTCCAGTGTGTCCCTCCCAGTCGTGAGCCTGGAGAAGATGCCTTGTCTCAGCCGAGCCAACTCTGCATCGCATGTGCGCCTCTCCTCTTCCTCCTCCTCCTCCTCCTCCTCCTCCTCCTCCTCCTCCTCCACTTCTTCCCCCTCTGCCCACAAACTTCCATCTCACACTACTCCAGCTCCTCAGCGATCAGGTGAAAAGCTCATGAACGGCCGCGTTAGTGGGCCATCCACACCGTGCTCCACCACGCCTCCATCCTCTCTGGATGGACGACCTAGTCCGGCTCGATCCCCGCTGGACAGACGACCATCATCCACACCTTCCCCCTCACCGCTGGACAGGAAACCCTCCCCATCACCTTTGCCCTCCCAAAGATGTAGTGCTCTGCCATCATCATCCTCATCCTCATCGCTATTGGATAAGAAGCACCAGAATGGAACAAAAACATCCTCCAGGTCACACAAAAGACTCTCAGGTTAGTTAGACCAAGAAGGATATTATATTTATTCATTATTGCCCTCTCTGTCTTGGTGTTGATTGTCGGCAGTGTTGCATCCACAATTTTTGGACTTTTTTTTTTTTTTTTGTCATTTGTGAGTTCCTGATTGCAGATAGTAAAGTTTTTGCCTTTCTAGGTTAAAGGTCAAGATCTTGACAATTTACCTAATATGTTTATTTAACCAGGAAGAAAAACTCATTGAGATTAAAAATCTCTATTTCAAGAGTATCTTAGCCAAGCCAGCCACAGAAGTTACTCAAAATAAAAATCACAGCCATACATCTACACTAAAACTACACACAGTAAAAAATACACATGAAACACAATCAAAGCCAATACTAAAACAAACATAAAACTAGGTAAACATGCAGATAAGTCATCATCATTGTTTTAAAAGGCACTAAAAGTGTAACACCAATGTTCCTTTAAAGAATCTCAAAGCAGAACCCAACTCAATCAATTAGAGAACGTGTTAAAAGAGAATCATTCCTTTAGTCTCCTTTTGTAGGTTATTCCAGGCAGTGGGATATACATATATATATGTATATATATATATATATATATATGTATAATGTCAAAAATCTTTATTTTTACCAGATATTTACCTTACTTCATCTGATACCTGCTACATATGGTGCCAAAATCTAGTGTCCCAATGTTTTACCATAAAATGTTGGTCAGTTTATTAATACATACATTTTAATACATACAAATGTAAACCATTTTCTCCCATGGCGTGAAATTAAAATAATGTTTTGTGAATTCACATATATTTGTATACTCAGTTTAGCTGCCTTGAGGTTTTCCTCTGAATACTCTCTAGTTGTCAGGATGATTCTTTCTAGATGTGTGTTCCCTGTTTATAGAGCCACTCAGAGTCCCTTATTACTGACTGATAGATGCAGTTGGGTTTACTTGCTGTTGAAAATGTGAATTTTTAAATCTATTTCTAATAACATTAAACATTTAGTGTTTTATTCATTTTCCTTCCTTATTCCCGTGGCTGGCTTGGAGTCTTGTGCCATGAACCTCATAAATAATACTTTAAAGTGCAGGCTACTTATTTTTCTGTAACTCTTTAAATTTCGTTTTTGAGCTTTACATAAGCTTTCATATGCATGCATGTACATTCAACCGTTTCTTATCTCAGTAACCTTTGGAGAGCTTCTGGTCTGAATATCTAGCTGCAGGACAGTTTTGTGGTTACGCTTTGAAAGGGAGTGACACCTCTTGTTAACTCCCTGTTTGCAGAATCTCCATTGCTGTCTTTGTTTTCTACCTCAGTCCACCTTTATTTTATGCTAACACTGATGTACAGAAGTCAATGTAGGGAACATCTCTGAGAAAGGGCTGTCAAAATAAATAAATAAATAAATAACATGTGCAGCTAAGACTTGAAAAAGACTTTTAAAAGATGCTTTGGCTTCATTTTTTCTTCTGTTGAAAATTCTCTTTCCTTCCTCATTTCTCAGTCTTCTTTCTGGTGGTGCTGTGTTTTTGTGCTCTGAGCCTCTGATTTACACCCTCTAATTCATGAGCTCCTGCTGCCAAAAAGCAGCTTGTCTTTTTGAGAGATTTCTCCCCACCTCCTGTGTTTCTACATTTTTTCACCCTCTCACTCCACCTCCAGCCTCTACCTCCTTGTTGCTCTCTCACATGCTCTCACTCTGTCCTAATTTCTTCTTTCTCACTCTCCTATCTCTCTTCGTCTTTCTCTTACCACATGCCATCTTGTTTCTTACTCATCTTCTTCTTCCTGCATTTTTTGGTTTCTCTCTTTCATGAGTGTCATCAGTCAGTCACACTTTTCCTCCACATCTTTATTTCCCTAAACTTCCTTTTTAATATTTGTGTGAATTTATGAGTGAGCACATGACTTGGTTTGTATCTATGGGTATGTTTCACTCTTGCCGGCCCCTGTTTGTCTACTCGTATCCTACGGTGCTGTCTCATACTGCAAACACAAAAAGATTACAGGGATTATGGCAAAGGCCAGGAGTAGATTACAGCTGTCTGACAGTACGTCTGTTTACGATCAACCTACTGACTGCACAATGCATAGTTTGTGAGGAGCAACAAATGTTCCTCTGTACTTCTGAGAAGGACTTTTACTGTTGATATCAGCTCAGAAAATGTAATCACTGTGAAGAATTAGTAAAAAAAAAAAATTACTGCTTTTCCCTAGGTAGGTGACAGAAGACATAAAACAGCCAATACTGATACAGCTCTCATTCACTCTCAATTAAGAATTTAAAAATACACATAATGATGACACAGACATCATCAAAACATAAACAAATAGACATAGGATGATCACAGAGGGGGCGGCACGGTGGTGTAGTGGTTAGCGCTCACGCCTCACAGCAAGAAGGTCCCTAGTTCGATCCCCGCACCATGC
>JAPTGZ010000005.1:29107882-29117948 GCA_029814645.1 Fowleria isostigma | reverse complement strand
CCTTCAGTAGCTGGGATAGGCTCCATGCGACCCCCGTGACCCTAATGAGGATAAAGCGGGTTCAGAAAATGAATGAAATGAATGATCACAGAGGCATTAGCCTATTTATTCACCTCTATACTTACTTTCAGTTTAACAGAGAAAGTACCGTATATGGATGTTGAAATGTAAGTCAGTTAAGTGAGTGCATCTTGGGTTTTCTAAGAGCCACTGTTTTAAGTGAGTTTTAAAAGTGTTGAATGTTGGACTCTTTTATTATCAACTAACATGTTTTCACACTATATTCATAATGATCCCTGATAATTAGCATCTGTTTTTGTTTTGCATTTTTTTCTGGCCCCCCCAAAGGGCACAGCCCCCACTTTAAAAACCACTGTTCTCGACCACCATGAAAGTAAAATCAAAATATGTAAAATATTGCGCAGAATGTAAACGTTGGACATGACGTCCTCAGTTCATGAATCATAGTCATAGTATTTCACACCAGTGTACACACATACACACACACACACACACACACGTTAAATTACTGACCAGAAAAGTATATAGCATACATATAAAACAAAATGTTTAATATGACACTTAAGTGCTGCCCAAATTACCTCATTTAGCAGTGACTTTATTTATCTTACAGAATCATGTCTTCATCATCCATGCTATATATTACACACCTTACTTATTACATACCTCACTTTACTAAGAATGCAAAAAGTCCTCAGGATTTTAAAGAGTTGTAGTCTCCCACTCTATGAAGTTAAGGAGCTTACCATCCCATGTTGTCATTTACCGAGTTAAAAACCTAGTGTTGTACTTGCTAATTATTACACACAACAAATAAACTAAGTTCAGTCTTCCACCAGGTTATTACAGCTGAAGTGATGCATGAATGTCAAACCCACTACTTTCTTTCATTGAGTCACACTTGTTTTTCTGTACAGGTTCCCAGGGACACACTCCTACATTAGTACACTGAAATAACTAACCACATTGACAAAACTGTCAAACTGTGGCCATGTAGAGTCAGGATTGTTCTAAAATGACTTTTGACTCCTTGTCACTGATTCTCACACTTCAGATGTATCATCACTTAAAACAGAGGTACCATAACAAAATATGTCACAGCAGAGGTTCAGTGATGTGACTGGCTGCAAACACAGTTGTAAAAGTTATGAGTTACATTTAATCTAATGCAGGTTCAAATGTAGACTCAGATTCAACCAACTTCTGCTTTGCTGGTAGTGCATGTAAAAAAAAATGGCAATAATGGAATGAAACTAAAAAATCCAGTTAGTATAATAGGATTTTTGGTATGAACTTTTGTCACTGGGGACATAGGATGTCTTTATGATGTCATATTGAAGCATCTCTCTGGAAAGGTAACTAGAAAAGCAAGTTGTGATAGTCAGACAGAGGGCCAGCCTTAAGACCATCACAAAAAAAAGAGGTTAAACAATGTGGGAAAGAGTGCTCAGAGGCAGGAGGTGGAAGGTTGTAAGTTAGCTCCAAAAGACATGAGGTTTCCTCTGGCAGCATCAAAGCTGTTTATACAAGACATTTTGCATCTTGGTAGAAAACTAAGGTTGCAGGGATTTTGGAAGGGTTAGAGGGCCAGAGAACTTGAGCTGAACTTTCTGGAAAGAAGCTTTGGCTCAGCACCCTAACAGCGTCCAGCTCTGCCAGTGATAACCTTGTGTGACTTTCCCTTATGTTGGAGTTTATGAATAATAGGTTTTTTTGTACAACAGATTAGAAGTCTTGGCAAAGTCTGTAAAGTCAAATTTATACTGACTCAAGGAGCAAGCCTTCAAACTGGTGTCACATTCTAGAAATTGGAGCATATAGTTGCAGAATAAACCAGAACAAGTGTAAATGTATTGTTTTCTAAACAGTATGTTTTTCACTTTCAGATTTTTTAAAATATAAATTTCTGTGTCGTTAGGATTGATTAATCTCTGATGCATCTGTGCATTTTTATCTGTTTGATAATCTCTAATAATTTAATAATATAATGTGATCATTAAGGCCTTTAAACTCTGGGGACATAACAAATAAATTGTACACAAGTCAGAAATGCTTGCACCATGAATATTTTACATAAAACTATTTATAGCTGTGGGGATGAGAGTTTGTAACAGTTACAGTACTTGTTCAATAAATGATTTGAAGAAATTTCTATTTATATGTTTAGAAGATTATATTTGCACCAGACTGTTAAACATAACTGGTAAAGGATTCAACATCACTTGGAGCCTCCTGTTTGTCTGATCCAGTGTTTTCGGTTCCTTCGTGTCTATATTCAGTGTCCAGGTAAAAAAATACACTAAACAAGTTAGATTGGATTCCTATGAATTAAATGTTTCAAAACCCCCAGCCTTTAGTCTAATTCACGGGTGTCAAACTCATTTTAGTTCAGTGGCCACATACAGCCCAATATGGTCTGAAGTGGGCTGGGCCATTAAAAGGATTAAAATTTTAAAAAGTCAAATTACATCGTAAAAATGTTGACAGCTAAAAAGCTTCCTTAAAATGTGAATAACATAAACAACCTGAAATGTTTTAAACAATATTTCACCTCAGTTTCTCATTGACACATGTATATTACAACTTACAGATCACTGTGGATCTACAAATACACAAAACATTTAGTAACACACAGAATATTGTTATACTTTCACTTCTTTTAAAACATTTCTGGTCAGTCATATTTGTTCAGGTAATTCAAATTTTTTTGTGAAGAGAGTTTGTAAATGTAAACATTTTCATATCATTTTACTTTTTTACACTAAAACAAAATATGGAGTTGTCATTATTTATAGGTTATTATGATAGTATCTTCCAGGTCCAATCCACTTTAGATCATATTGGTCTCATCTATTATGATTGTAAAAATTTTGCATTTCACAAATTCATCTCACAGGCCTGATTGGACCCTATGGCAGGCTGGTTTTGTGTTTTTCACTTAAATATTGTAGATAGAAATCAGTCAACAGATTTGAGTCTGTGATTGGTGTAGTCAACATGCCTTCTGTTTTACACAAATGATTGGTTGGCGCCTTTATGTGTCCTGTGAAAACCTTGAAAAATCAATCTTGTGCTGAAAAAACAGAATCCCATTTTTCTGCCACTTCGCTTCCACTTTCCATTAAAGTACTCATGATCAAAAAATTAATTGCCCAAAAAACATGGTGTGTAAAGACTTTTCAAACTCGACTAAAGCACAAGTGAATAAGTGAAGTGGATGAGAAGGAACAAAGTCATGTGTGAATCGCCATCTAATGACTCCATGGTCTGACACTGGTTGTGTTTTTCAGGTAGAGTGTTTGATCCTAACAAGCACTGTGGAGTCCTGGACCCTGAGACAAAACGACCCTGTACAAGGTCTCTCACCTGCAAGGTAACACATAAAAACACCCTCCTAGAAGAAGACAGGCCTCAGCACTAATAAAGCAGCTCAGTGACACCCCCCTCTGTCTGCTTTTTTAGTTGTTCTGTGTCATGTTTCATTTTTTTTGTTGCTTCTCATGCCATACCATGTGACCACACAGCTTCTGTATGTTTAGGAGGACATGTTACCATCCCTGCTGCTGGGGTCTAACCACAGCTATGACCCTGGCTGTAACTTTGTTGCTGATGCATCTGCACTTCCCATTCCTTAGTTAATGCTGGGTAGCGCTGCTTAAACATTACAGTGCCTACATTTTCCTTGATGAGTTAATTACAGATGGTGTATGAGGCCGCAGCATCTTTGTGCGGGAATACGCTTTGGTTACTGCCTTTTAATTACTTCTAGCATCATTTTCTAATCACTTCAAACCAGTTGTTCAGTAATTAGAGATTTGAGAGGGAATGTGTTGTTAGTTTGTTTTTTGGTTGGAGTTGGTGAGAAAATATTGCAGAACAAATTTGGGACAGAACATTGTGGTTTAGATGTCTGCTGTGGCCTGTTTATGCTGCAGCTTTCAATTAGTGCCAACCATCATGTTATTCCTCAGCTTTCAGTAGACTATGATGAGAATATAAGATGTACCTTCCATCCATTAAAGCATTTTAAGAGGCCCTCTATGATGTTTCAGTCAATAGAGGAAACATTTTTCTCGCTTTTAATCCAGTAATTTAGCAGCACCAGGCATTTTTAAGAAGTATCAGAAAACTGAATGTACAAATTTATCTAAGCCATTCTGGTGTGACGTGGGCAGCAGCATGATGTATGCAGACAGCCATGACTCAAAGACCTGCAGCCACGACTATCAGATGCGCTGAATTCTGCACTGATCAATACTTTCATCAACAAAGTCTCCGTGGAAATAAATCTCACAACACTTAGAGCTTATTAGCCCACAGAAGGTATGAAATCAAGATCAACCTGTTTTTTTCTCCCCTATAATTCTACTTTAGACTCACTCCTTAACTCACCGCCGAGCCGTTCCCGGACGAAGGAAACATTTTGACATCCTCCTAGCAGAGCACAAAGGACGGGCGAAGGAAAAGGAGGGGCTGAAAGAAAAGGAGAAAGACAGGGATGGAGCACATGGAGGGAAGGATGGCTGCAGCCAGAGTGTCCCATCACAGGAGATGGCAAGTCCCAGCAAGCCTCACTGCCCCAACGGACGACCGCTGTCAACGCTGAAGCTACGGCTGGCCAACGCACACATACCCAGGTGGGACAGTGGCCCCACACCTAGTCAGTGAACTCTATTTCTAACTTTAAATGACACAAGTGTTGAATAGAGCTTGCATTTGTTTAGTTATGACACCCACTACTTGTATTTTGGTCATAAAGTAAGTTTGGAAGCCTCACTTAACTGGATCTAGATTTAAATGGAACCCCTGGCTATTCATGTGTTTTTCCACCAGAGGATGCTGTTAGCAACAATGCGAGTGAGAGAAAACTTGTAGAACAGTTGTGAAACAACATGTCTCTTGTTAAAAGTCTTAAAAGAGTTTAATTTCCTTTTTCTACTTGGATTTTTTTTAAAGGAGTGATATTTTGTTTTTTGAAATGGAATTTTACGTTTCAAAATATTTCCCCGTGGTCTACATAAACTGTAAATGCTATTCTTGGGTCTGAATTCTTCATTAATTCAACTCCACAGGTCCACCTTCAACCCTATTTCTTGAGTAATGACACCAGAAAGGTCGTTTGAGCCCTTTAAATACAAATGAGCCACTTCACACCCCACTCCCTCCAGGTTGTTGATTGTGCTGCTCTGACTTGTGTTCATTAATACAACTGAACATTTTAGGTAATCGGCTCGAAGTTTGGACATCTTTTCAGTATGGACTACAACTGCTGCTGACAAACAATTATGGCATACTCGGAGAGATGTTCATCAGAAGTCTTGACCTTATATGTACACATGTTGTGATGTAGCTAGTTATAGACATAATAAATTTAGAAGGAATTAAAACAGATTGTAGAAATCCGCTCAGTTTTTGCAAAATGAATATAAAGATAGCTCTGCAGCACCTGGAGGGTTCACATTCAAACTTTATGAACTATTAGGGTCTGAAAATACACATAAATGTACCAAAGACTAAGAAAAGTAAATTTAGCAAAATATGACCCCCTTTAAGAGAATCTAATTTCCTCTTTCTACTTGGATTTATTTAAAGAAGGGAGCTATTTGATGGTTTACCACAGTGAAGAACATTTAAAAAAAACACCAATTGAGTTTGGTTCAATTGTGTTTATCTTGGAAAACTTTAGGCCTTTTTATTTTAGTGTGTCACTTCTTCTGAAACACTCTTTTCATTCATGCTTTTGCCTCTTCCTCTTCACTATTTTCACCTCTCTTATCCTCTTATCTTGTCTCTAATTGCAAACATTTTATCCTTTCTCTATCCCTCCCTTTCACCTCCTTTCCATTTTCAAACCTACTTTCTTATGTTGATTTTACTACTACACTCATGCTTTCACATTCTCAGTGAATCTGCTTTTTTGTTTTTATTCAACCCTTTGTGTTTGTAACGATGGCACTGCAGGGTTCCAGGTTCTGCCACCTCCACCTCCAGTCCTCTGCCCCCACCACCAGCCCCTGGCCCTACGGCAAACCCAGAGCCATCTCCCCACGGCTGGTTAACGTCAATGGGAGGAGACGGCGGGCGACTTTCTAGTGATGAGGGAGATGCAGACACCCCAGAGGACTCTGACAGACCCACCTTTCACTGCTCCAGTCACCACCCACAACCTTTAGGGGTAAAGTCAAGACTGCCATGTTAACAGATATTGTCATATCTGTTCTGTATTGTAACTACACTTTAATATACTATATTTTATATCATACTTCGTTCTTAAAAAGCTGATATCCAGCATTTTCTGTAAAAAGGAATATTTGTAAAAACAATCACTGTGTCATACACACTCTTGCTCTGTTTTATTACCTGCAGTTGTGTATATTCAGCAGTCGGCTCATGGGACGGGGCCACTACGTGTTCGACAGGCGATGGAACAGGGTGAGGCTGGCGCTTCAGAACATGGTAGAGAAACACCTCAACTCACAGATGTGGAGGTGAGTCTGTTCTAGGTTTACTTCATAATACAATTGTATAGGTAGTATTATTTTGTTGTAATGTTTGTTTTTAGTGTTATTTTGTCAGATTTTATGACAAAAGTTTTAAGAACACAACTCAAATGTTTTGTAAAGCTATTGCTTATTGCTACTGAGACCTACTTTTCCAAGGTCAATTGGAGACATGACCCCTTTGTTAGGGTGATATGTGTGCTTGAAACAGCCTTATGTAGTTAGAAATATCTGAGTACTTTCAAATATAAATATGTATGTATTAAGTTTTACACAAAGACAATCTAATCTAAATTATAGGGCAGTAACTTTGAATACAATCTTACACTATATTTGGCTGAGGGGCATTAACAGTGTGCAGCACATTATGTTTGAGTTTTAAATTCAGTTTAAAAATGTGTTTTCTAATTTCAGAATTTTTTTTTTTTTTACAATAATAACTTGCATTTGTTTTCAATGTCATGATGGAACTACATGTAAATGGGTTGTAGTACTGATGACAGGTAACAGGTGAGAGATGTACAGTACTGTCCAGAAGGCATAGGCTACCCTGAGCTATGTTATTGTTACATGGTTGTAATGAGCATAATATTTATTTCTTATTCTCATTATTAAAACACAATACGGAAATATAGGGAAATATTATGCACAGCATTAAAAACACACAGAAATATAAACTACATGACTTACACAGGACATAGTCAGTATTCAGTGTGAGCTCTGTTTCCATGACAAAAATTATCCCAAATGATAAGAAACATTGGACATATGATAAATGAAACCTAGTGGTTTATTTAAGTAAATTTCATGCTTGCACAGATGAGTTGAAAACATGTTTAGTACAAAGGAAGGTCAAACATTAAAACTAGATATTTTAGTCTTTTTTTTCTGAAATTCTTATTTTTAATGCACATCTACATTTCAGTTGTATGAAATGCATTCACACATTATATCATGGTGTTATTGTTAAAACATCAAACCTTCTTGTGGCCTAAAATTTTGCACAGTACTATATATTCTAATATTAAGGTGTTAGTTAAAATGCTTAATTAACAGAAAGAAAACAGTAATAAAAAAAAAAGTGAACTACTTTCAGTCTATATTAGTGATGGAACATGTCTGTTGTGTATTTCTGGTTAATAGTATTCTATCTTTTGTGTTTTAGGAAGGTGCCTCTGGCTGCTGAAAGCCTTCTCTCCCTCCCCTCCTCTGGTACCTCCTCAGCTGCTTCACTACAGCCCCATCCTTCCTCACCCATCTCTGGCAGCTCTCCTCTCCTCACACCTCCCTCTAACTCCTTCTCCTATAGCGCCACCTTTCCTCAGTCCACGTCCATGGCCAGGGTGTTCAGCATCCGAGATGCCCCACAGTCCCTGGCGCAGATTTCTGCCCTGGGTAAAGCCGGTAATAGCACACAAAGAGCCAGCCGCCCATCCAAAGAGATGGCAGACTCTGTAGTGGGACCTAAGAAGAGAAAAAACTCCTCCTGCTACTCCTTTTCTTCTGCTTCTTCCTCCTTGTTTCCAACTAATCACAAGAGGAATGGAAACAGCCATCATCCAACATTACAAAGTTCAGGGGGTATGGTTACTCCCCCCTCCAGGAAAAAGGGACTTGGCTGTGGGGAAGGTGGACTATGGAGTGGGGCAGAGGACGGGCTATCTAGAGGTGATGGGTCTCAAAGCCTCAGCTCTCAAAACAGGTGGGTCTCACTTTAAATCAGGTTCAGGTCTGTAATATATATGCAGTCATAGGAAATAAATGTGATTTGACCTGATCAAAACTTGATTCATGATAAAATGCTAAAGATTTATTTCCTCTTTGTAAATCCATCTGAAAATGAGCATCACTTAAATGTGTTAAAGTGAAGGTAGCTCATTCAATTAATTTAGGTCTTTATTGAGCTGACAATGGAAATTTAGATTGTTGTCAGGGACAACACATTAGAGACTCTGCTCAACATGACATAGTATATGGACAAAATGGATAGAGAATGGTTCATTTAGAGCAGAGTATAAACACAGAGGACAGTGCCAGCCCTTCATACACCGTAATGACAGGTGTTTGGATCGCTTCTGAAATATACCCTGCTATAATGGTTTTATTAGTCCAAATAGATTTTACTGTACTGTTATTGTTGTGGTGGAACTTCCCATCGATCATTAAGGACAGTTTTCAAAAAACTATTGGATCTTTACAGTCGTGAACTTGGCACCAGTACACCCTACTCAGCCACTAAAGAGGCATCCGCTGTCCTTCATCCACCCATGGCTGCCCCATCCATACCACTGCCTCATGGAGGAAAAGCAGAAGGGAGGAAGAGGAGGAGCCCCAGCTCCTACAGAGGGAAGGCCAGCAAACTGAGCAGGCCTGATGGACTGGAGAGCCTCTTTGGGAAAGGGAACGACAGCGGAGGGATACTGGCCTCTGGACCAGAGTCACCGAGACAAGTACATGTCACTCACAGATAACCTAGAACAGTGTTCCTCAACTCCAGTCCTCGAGGGCCGGTGTCCTGCATGTTTTAGATATTTCCCTCTTCCACACACCTGGCTCATCATCCAGCTCTGCAGAAGTCTGTAGTGGCTCGAGATGAGGTGGAAGGGTAAAAGATGTAAAACATGCAGGACACCAACCCTCGAGGACTGGAGTTGAGGGACACTGCCCTACAGTGTGGTGTGGTCAGCTCTGAACCTCCACCTTTGCTTTAGTTGTCATTTGCTTTAGTTGTCATTTGTCACATACAGTCTGTAGCTCAATTTTGTTATGCATTGAAACACAAGCAAACATGTGACATCACTCCATCATTACCCTTTCCTGTCATTATTGATGAAATCACCATACAGTAGTGGAAAAAAGTTTTTAGACGCTTTTAAAACTTTACAAAATCTCAAATTTGTCATGAAATATTTGCAGAAAAATCTGTTTTATTTTTCAAAATGTGTGGCTGCATCAGACAGACACAAACAGATGCAAATGAATATTTTGTTTGAGGTTAACAAGAAAAAACAGAACTAAACTCGTCAGTTTCAACATTTCTTTGATGCGTTTCATTAATTTGCTGAAACTTTCCGTCTTGACCTCAGTGGAACAGAGCATGTGTAGAAAGGAGAATGTGGATTTAGAGAATGGAACAATACTCAACAGAGTTCAATTACTTAAGAGTTATTCTTAATGTTATATATATATGTATCACAAATACATATGGTGTCCAAAAAATTTTTTTTTTTCACCACTATATTTTGTTGAAAGCTGAAATTCCTCAACACGTTCTAAATCACTGCTTGTCTCCATGGCATCAAAGATACAACACATTTACTAATAAAGTACATGCAAGAGATTCAAGTGCATTCCAGCAGCAATGTTGACTTATATGTGAACTGATGCATTACACTCAGGGTTGCTGCAGCTTCATTCAAAGTACAGGCGGTCCTCGGGTTACGAACGAGTTCCGTTCCTATGCAGGCAGCGTAACCTGAATTTGTGCGTAAGTTGGATTTTACCTTTAAATACCCCCCCGGCTTTACCGATGTTCGTCGGCGTCT
>JAPTGZ010000005.1:29094444-29107782 GCA_029814645.1 Fowleria isostigma | reverse complement strand
TTAAGTATTGTACTATGATACAAAAGTGTCATACAATTGTCATGGATTATGGTAATAATGAAATAATTATGACAATTAAAACTCAACTTAAGTGTCGTGAATATAATTTTAAATTCTTAAAAAAAAAGAATGTATTTATTACTTGGTTAAGACCTGGGAATAAAGCCATTTTAAGTGAAATGAAAAATTAGGAAAAAAATAACATAAACCTTTATGAATCCACCAGCACATGCCTGTCATCCCCTAGAATTCCTCTGTATTCACATCTGTAGCATCACTAAATTTGTTATCTCATCATCATTTGTTTCACTAGTGAAATTCTGTCTCAAGAAGTTATCATTTAGAGCTTTTTAAAACCTTGCCTTCAGCATTGGTTCCTATAATACTTTCCTTGAAGGCAATACATTTTACAATGCAAATCTTCAGCTCTTTACTCATGTGCATTTTAATAGACTCACACTTTTACATCATAAAAAACTTACTTGCAACTCTTTTATGTTGTCTCTGTAAACGTACTGTATAGTAGTATCCATAATTAAAGTAAAAGGACCATTCATACAATCAACATGCATTGACAGTGATCACATTCATGTATTAAAATTTGGTATCAGTGATTACAAGAGTAACAGAAATTTCTGATACTTAATCATATCTAGGAAATTTGCTTTCTGCCATAGAAGTATTCAAGTTAAGTATCCAGTCCTGGTCAATAGTGTCTCAAAAAGTCTCCTGAACACTGAAACTGTTCTGGTAATGGTTCATGTAAGCTAGAAAGTGCAACTGTTGCAACTTACGACAGCCGCATTTGTCCACCTTAACACACATATTTTTATTTTAAAAATATTTTCTTCCTTCATTTCAAAAAAAAAAAAAAAAATCCTGCCACAAAAACTTTGTTTTATGAAATAACTTCATCAACACAAAAACACCAATGACTACAGTTCAGTATAACAAACGGTTTATATTGTACTTAAAACTATGGGCACTGTAGATACTGGATACACAATAAATACTGGAACACAATAAATGCACAAATAGACACATAAATATATAAATTAATTAAATACTTATGATTTCTGTTTTTAAGAACAGTTTTCTGTTCGTAAAGATTTCTGTTTTTACGAACAGATTTTATGACCAGTCCTGGTCAATAGTGTCTCTCTCAAAAAATCTCCTGAACATTGGAACAGTTCTGGTAATAGTTCATGTAAGCTAGAAAGTGCAGCTGTTGCAACTTATGACAGCTGCATTTGTCCACCCTAACACACATATTTTTATTAAAAATTATTTTTTTCTTCCATAAAAAAAAAAAAAAAAAATCCGCAACGTAAACTTTATTTTATGTTTTGTTAAATATTTTAATAATTTGTTTTATGAAATAACTTCAACACAAAAACACCAATGACTACAGTTCGGTTTCTGTGGTAAAACTACCGGCGCTGTAGTTACTGGATGCAGCAGACATAGAGTTTTTAATCTGACATGAGTATGAACAGTAATGACAGGTTAAATTCTGAACTTAAATTCCATTAAGTGTTGGTCTGAGCAGTCAAAGTGTCTTCTTTATATTCTGTGGATTTGGCCGTAAAGCTGGTCTGGTCTGTCTTAAAGGGGTCATTCTTTTCTAAACCCACTTTTATTAGTCTTTGGTACATTTATTTGTGTATTTGGAGACCTGTCTAGAAGTAGTTGTCATGACATTTGCACATATCGAGACTTCCAACAAACATTTCTCCAAGTATGCCATAACAGCAGCAGCGTACACTAAGCAGCATACACTAATTTATACACCTGGATTTGATGTTTCAGGTACAAAATCACCCACAGCAATAATAAATATCCACACATTGGGCAGTTATTTAAACTGGAGTTTTAAAAATCATCACTTTGGAAAACATCTTTAACCCTCAAGTGACCAAGTGGGGTCATTTATGATCCCGGGAATATGTGTTTGTGCACCATTTTTCTAATTTTATTTGGAAGAAAAGTTTTCTACCATGAATTTGTCAGTCTAGTTGTCCTGCTTTTTTTCCTAGAATTTTGTAAAGATCGGCCGATCCGTGTGGCAAGTATAATTCAAACTTCTGCGGGGGTCACTAAATACCCCAGGAAGTTTTATGAGTTTTTCAACATTATAGCTTCAGATGTTATTGTAATTTGCCAACTCTAATCATTATATTTTCCTGTTTTACAGGAAAGCATGGCCAACAGACCTAGATTAGACAGATTTACAGCCACACAAGCACTGAGACAGATTCTTGATGCGCAGAGTGAGGATGAAAATAGCTACATTGATGGAGATTGTGTATGTTTTTTGGCTACTTTTTTTTTGTACAAAATAAAATCAATCGAATTCCATACCTTATTACATTAGATGATGACCCCACTCAGTCATATTAGTCGCTAAAATAGCTTGGTCGCTTGAGGGTTAAAAATCTCCATTTTTGCAGCCTAAAAATGGCATTAATGTGTGACTTAAAGCCCATATGTAGAGATAAATATCTGTTTCACAAATATCTGCATTTATTGACAGGGCATCAGTATTTGTATCCTCATTGATGTTTTCAATTGTTTAGAAATTATATCCAGGTACAAGAAAAGCTGACACGTAGAACAGAAGTGGAGAGAGTCAGTACTATGAAGCGATACTCCATCTTTTAGTTGAATTGGTGTGAATTGGCAGGGTTTAGGATGTTGAAGGATGGTGTGTTGCAAACTCTCAGCTGGGCTCTAGGTGAGTCTTTGGTCTGAGATGGGCTTTACAGAGACCACTAATTTAAACTTATTTTACAGTGAATAAAAGCTACTTAATTACTCTCAACTTTCCCTTTTCTTGCAGGCCAAGTTGCATCACTGACAGAAACCTGTTTGATGGACAGAATGTTGGGCAGCTGTGCAGGCCACCACCGTTTGTGACCTTTGACCTCACCACTCTTTCACTGACAGAACCAATCAGACTGCTTCAACTCAGCAGTGTCTCCCTGTTTAGCCAATGACGGTTGAGTTCACCTACTGTGACATCAGGGCTCTGGAGTGTTTGCCCACAGTCGGACTGGCAGTCACTTCCTCTCTTCCCCCCTCAGTATGGATAGCTTTTGTGGAAAACTGCTGTGCATCTCTGTGGCCGTGGTATTTTTAGAACACGACAGTGGAATCTAAAAACTGATCCTCTAGAAAGGGAATATGCCGCAAGTTTGAAAATGTTTCAAGGTATTGTTAGTAATACCACCACTGTACAGTTTTTGGGGAGACATTTTTAACCAGATTTTTTTCCTGGTTGTGTGCACCCCTCTATCGAGCTCCTGTGTTAAGTCACCTAACAAGGAAAACAATGTGTGATTGTTTTTGGGAGTTAGGTGATTGAAGGACCTACTGACACGACTACTGTAGGACTCAAACTCCAGCTGCTGCTTCACTTTCCCTCGTCCAGTCCTTTCAATTGTTTTTTTGTTTTTGTTTTTTTCTAGGGGGGAGTGGTTTGGTGACATTTTCTCTTCCACAAAAATGGGAGGGACAGCAGCCACCTTGGTTGGTTGGGTTTTATCCAGCTTTTTTCTCCTCTTTGAAGCTCTTTCTCAACAACATCATCATCATCTTTTCTTAACTGCTCTTCATATCAGACACCTTCCTCTACATCTCTGCCCCCCCTCGCCTTCGTGTACCCATCATGCTCGTGTTCAAAGTGCACTTACTTCCCTTTGCTTCCCTTGTCACCGACTCCAGAGCAGCCTCCAGCAGTGCCACAAGGGATGAAAACGTCTGTGTTACCAACGATGCCGGTCAATGCATTCAGTTTATAGGAATATAGGAAGACGTCAGATTTTATTTGAAGATTGTTTTTTCTTTGCTCTGGTTTAAATGTTGCGAGAAACACAAACTTGTGTCTGTGTGTCAGGACTTGCATCCAAATTGAACTGTTTCTATAGTTGTTTTTTTGTATGATAATTTATCATTCTTAAATGATGGTTGTATTCTAACTGACCATTGAGGTTTGATCTACAGAGACATTTTGTGCAAAAATAATTTCTATGGCATTTTGAAGAAATGTTGAAAGTATTATGATAGTTCATATTGTTGAAAATATGTACATATCTGTTATTTTTGTATTTATTACTAATTGTCCCCTTTTACTGAAGATGATTTAAAGAGGGAGTTTCCTATCTGGATTTCAGTAATGGTAATGTAATTGGCCTGGTTTCTCAAAGACATCAATTATTTGTTCATCAACAAGAATAAAATGAATACTCATTGTTAGGGGAGACTTAAAAAAAAACAAAGAGTAGCCATTACTTACAGCTGTTGTGTTTTTTGGGGGAGGGGGTTTGGCATGTTTATTATGTCATAGATAGCATCTCTAAAAATTATAGATGCTGCTGACGTTAATGAAAGTGATTCTTCACCACAAGATTGAAGTTCTCTCTGAATATTTTGCGTCAGTGTTCAGTAGGGTGCATCATTTTCCCTACTTTTTGAAAATCAATCTATCCCTAATAGGAATTTTGTACACTTGCCAAAGTAAACTACTTTGAGAAATTTCATGAAATTCTATTGCTGTCTACTGGGTCCACTGAGCTTCTGAAGTTGCAGCAGCCTTAAATCTGGAGTGAAAAATCATTTTTTCTTGAATAACGTCAAAAATAATGAATTTAGTCCATAGTTTTTATGGAAGTTGAATATAAACATGGACATAGTGCATCTCTTGGCAGTTTTATATGTCTGTCATTAGTTTCTGAGATATGGCAGAAGTGTCATTTATTTGGCACCTCAAAGAAATTGAATAAGTAAGTGGTTCTAAATTGTGTTCTATTAACTCACAATATCATGAAAAAACATTTACAACACATTATGTCACTAGACATTAATAAATCTAGAACTATGAACAAGAAGATCTTGAAACTGTGACACTACAAATTTTTAATATACGGTAGGTACAATATGACTGTCCGCTATCAGACATGTAACCTGTAAGAAAGTTCTAAGTTGTGTCATCACTGCTGCTCGCTCTGACATGTCGAAGTTTCCTTGGTAAGACGTTTTGGGCACTATGAAGGTGTGGAGAAGCACTATATAAGTGCAGTCCATTTACCATTTGATTTCCTTGTTGCTGTTGATTTTAAGCTATTATCACAAAGTACTGAAAAAGTACTACAGGATACAGTAAGATAATTTGAAGTTAAACAAATATTAGGACAAAGTATTACAAAAGCACAAGAAACTTTGGTGTGGCCATTGCGCAGGAGGTAGAGTGGTGGTTCGGAGGTAGAGCGGTGGTCCAATAACAGTAGAGTTGGTGGTCGAACCCCACTCTGTCCTAGTCATGTTCGTTGGACAAGACACTTCACCCACCTTGCCTTCAGTGCTGCTGCCCACAGTGAATGGAAGCATATGAGTCAGCAGGACAGTCGGATTGGCTACATATGTAGTTTACCACTCATCATCACTGGGTATGATGAGTTTGAGTGTATTAATAGAAAACAGCTTTATAGTTCTATAAATATAATCCATTATGATTATTAAACTTAGGAAAAACTGCACTACAGAAAGAGCACACACACATTCATTTCAAAAATCAACCCTCAATAGCTGCAAGAACTTTCCTTAGAAAAATGAAGTTTGGATAATTCTGAGAAAACACTCAAATACTTAACAAAATTGTCATATCTCAGAAAATAATAAAGATGGAGATATAAAACTGGTACCAAAAGATGTGCAATTCACATTTATACTCAACTTTGACTGACACTATAGCCCTAAATTAATTATTTGACAAAAACTTATTTTTCTTCCAGGGCATTATGGACAACACTAGGATGTAACTTAAGAGGCTCGGTGGATCAAGTTAATATTCCACAGATTTTCTTTTAATTGGTATTGACACATTTTAAAATTTAGTACAAGTTGAATTTCAGACATTGGGGTAAATGATACACCCTAGTGTTCAATGTTCATCAATGTCCATTAAAAAGGGGCAAAAAGAGTCAAATATTCAGTAAATCAATAACAGACATGGATCTGTACCAATACTCCATTACATCTCTAGTGCCCCATGGTGATGAATGCTAATGAACAGAGGATAATTTAGTGAAGCCAGGCCCACATTAGTATTAGTGTCATAGAAAGGGCCCCACATTCCTGTTTGCCTGTGGTTTCACCCTTTTTCATACTTCTTCCATTGTTCAAAGCTATACCTATTTTTAAACTGTTTGTATCTTTCAAGACTGATTGGTTTAGTCTCAGTGCGATTGTGCTTGAGTGTTATGTCATGTCAAGTTCTAGTCAGTATGCTTTCGTTTACTTCACAGCTCCACTCCTCAAAGCCAGAGGCCAGTATCCTGATGTTACAGAAGTCGAAATGAACGTCCAGACTCAAACATGTTCCCAGCAATTGATTACATTTGCTCATCATTTTTTGGTGGCTCATGTACAAGATGCAAACACACAGCTAAATTCAGTTTGCTGGAGTGTATTGAGAAGAGTGTGATTAGATTAGACTCTTCTATCATCTGTGTTTCACCATTTTACATCTAAAATAAAGTAAATGTAGTTTAACTGCAGATGAAATGTTTTATAAATGAGGGGCAGTTGCAGCAAATACGAACAAATTCAAAAACAATCTCCAAAAACATGGACGTAACCTTTTAAAGAAATGACCTGAAACGGACACTGTCCATTCTCCTGGCGTGGGGGGGATGAGGCGGAGGTAAGCAGAAGCATTTTGACGGGCTTGACAGAAGCATGAAGCCGTGAGTGATGCCCCCACCTGGTACTTGCCGGCCGCTTCTACGGAAACGGCTTCTAGGATTTTTTTTTGGTTTGTGTTAAAAGCATCTAAGCACTAACGATGAATGAATTGTACATAATCTGTTGTATTTGTGTTACGCTTTTTCCAACTACTCAAAGTGCTTCCCATGATGACACTTTATTGGTGTGTGAGGTCGTCTAGCAGCTCCTAGATCAGTTGAGTAATTCAGGCTGGGGTGATCTTTAACTGTAGATACACATGGTTTACCTGGGTACTTGGGTGTACAGTTAACATGCTTACAGATTTATGATGTGCTTTCACAAATCTCTGTTTGGTAGCTTGTTGCCATGGTTTTAACATAAAACACCAACAGATTCACCACTTTAGATCATTTATTGGTTTTAGTGCCTATAAAGTAGTGAACTAGAATATATGGTCAGTGGATAAAGACTCCACTGTATTTTGTTCCACTTCATACCTTCTTACGTGTATCTGCAGAACAAAGTAATGATCTTTGCACCAAAATATCTCTGAGAATTGCCACCCTGACTTACTTTATAGTAATAGGAATGGGAAGTCACAGCCTGTTGCAGCTATAATTCAGAAAAAGCTCATGGATGTTGTTTTCCAAACATGTATATTGTCTTTGCTGTTGAATTTTATGGAGGTATTAACAGTTTTCTAAAACCCTCCCCCTTCCTTTTTTTGCACTTTGTCATAATGCCCTGATCTTTAATCGAGTTCTATTTATATAAATATTTGAGATATAAAAGTCTATATATATTTGTAAAAGTGTTCCTGGAACCAACAGTAAAAGAAGATGAAGAGTATATTCTTGGTGAGTTGGTTGAAGGCCCTGAAACCAGCACACTGTTGATGGTTTTTTTTTTTGTTTGTTTTTTTGTTTTTGTTTTCTTTTTGCATCTGATTCAAACTGTTGTGAATGTTGAATATCTAAAAATGCCTTGTAAGAGTTGAGGTTTATTCAAGCTCACTGCAGTTGGACCAGAAAATGGATTTCCCATCAAAACAACTAAACACTTGCTGTAAAAAAAGAAAAAAAAAAAAAAAAAAGGTCTTATATCCAGGCTTTAATTAAATGATTTCAAGTGGAGTGTACGGCTTTTTTTGTAACTCAAACAACGTGTCTCTTGATGTCTGTTCACTATTAATGTACTTGTCTTTATTTCAGACTTCCGTTGGATCTTTTCTGTCACAGCAGCGTTAGATCTGTCCGTCTACTGCTAACTTCCCTGCTTTGTTTTCTTGACTCTACACCTCTGAAAGACAAATCTGTTCACGAGAAAATCAAAAACAGCTGCCATGTTGATTTGTAATTGTGTTAAATCTCGGACTGGCATTGTGTGCTGCCGTAGCCATCCCTGACCTTTGACCTCTCTTGTCAATGGTGAGAGAGCCTCCAGTAGATCACCGTCTGCTCCATGATGATGCTTTTTTCAGATAACCATCTGATGTCCTGTGTGTTCCACTTAATGGGAGTGTGTAATAGAGCAGTAACCACGGTACCATTTCACCACACTTCCCCCTTAACAGCGTTGATTTTATATTATTGTTTACACTGAAAACGGGCTACTGAGACATTATCTCTGCTCCAGCCAGTCATTCAGCAAAATACCCACTGGGCTCGACAGTTTGCAGGCAGTTTGCTCAATACTCGGCGCTCACTCTTTTCTTGTGCCTTTAATCTGTTGTTACCTCTGAACAGTTTTAAAGAAGCTTAGAAAAGTCTTGTTTTGTTACACCAACAGTGACTGTCTTATCCAAACTTCAGCAATGCATTCCTTCTGTTCATCTTCATTTACAGACTGCCAGAGCAATGTGTTCACCTCAAAGAATGCTGTTCTTGTGAGCATGCATGCAATCACTCTGACATCTAGTTAATTTGTTCCACTGTTTTGTTCTGTCTTCTACATCAAATGCCTCTAGATGCCAGTTCAACTCATATGGCAGAACTCACAGTTCATTCAAAATATAACTGACGATAATATTGTAAATGAGGCATAAAAGAGAGGGTATTAGGGATCATTTTACTTCCCGAATCTGCTTTCTTCACCATAGTTTTATCTTGTCGTGTTGTAACTGTCTAACACCTCAAATTAATTCATGCATCATTATCCCTAAATGGCAAATTTAACTGTGTGGGGTTTCTTTTCTTCTTTTTTTTATAGCGGTAATGACTGAGGCGTGTTTTGTCAGGAGTGCATCCTGTCACTGCTGTGGAGGACAGTCAATTTGTCTTCAGGACTCAGTCTGATATGAGTGTAGACCCCCAGAGAGCTCCCACAAGAGACTCAGTTAAACAACATTTGTGATTTCTCTTTAAAAGTCGACTGGAAGTTACTTTGAGCTGTCCCAGAGTCCATCACATACAGTCACAGAAAAAATTATTAGACCATCAAAGGTCGTCAATAACAATGGTTATGCAATCAAGTACTGACTCCTGTGTGTATCATGTGACTAAAACAGACAGAAAAGAAAACATGGAATGTATAAAAGCACTGTTTTCGTCAGTACAATGTCATAGATATTGATGTAAGAACATGTGATTTTGGTTATTATCAAGAAAACTATGGAAAATGGATATCAGCTCTGAAATTTAATTCTTATGAGCTATTTTTGGTCATTATATCATTGTATTTGTCCAAAAAAATGTACCTTTAGTTGTACCAGGCATTAAAATGAACAAGAAATTAAAGAAAACATAGGGTGGTCTAATATTTTTTTTCCGTGACTGTATGTGAGCCTGGTGTCCTTTAACCAATAAAAACCTACAGATCCACCGTTGACCAAAATCATCTACTGATCTAAAATGTTTAATATCTTCTAAACCTATGACAACATTAAAATAATTGTTGTAAAGTGCAGTTTGTTAGTTTTTCATTGTCATCAAAAAATGGTTGTCTTAAAAAAAATTAAGTACATTTAACTTATATTTTTTTGTAATAACTTTTTGCATAGTAATTAAGGTGTAATTAAGGTCAATGCACAAAATTTTAAGTTGATTTAACATAAATTATCAGATTTTAAGTTAAATGTTCCCAAAACCTTCATTAATCATTAATTTTTTAAGGTAACCATTTTTCTCATCATTTTTCACTTATTTTTACCTCTCTTAAATATATATTTGCTGAAAAAGTCACTTTTTCCTCAGTTTTCTCTGTGATATAATAACCCTCAACCCTTAACTGAGCTTTAATGATCATATTCAGTGAAATAAATATTGGAAAAAGTATATTTTTACTGAAAAAACACAAAATACAGAGAAAATATTATAATAACTGGTGTTAAATCACTTAAAACAGATTAAATATAGAGAAAAAATTATTTGGGAACTGACACAAAAGTAGCTCTGGGTGTTTATGGGTTAATGTTACAGATTTGCATGACAGTCTCATGAAGACTCAGTGACACTCCTCTCTGATCCTGTTTTATAATGTTCAAGTTTCTGCTCTAGATGATAACAGGGGACTGTAAGTGTCAAGTAACTGAGTTGATTGTCCATAACTTCTTGTAATCTAAGTGAGTTCAGAAAACCATTTCGTACTTTCCACAGTAAATCTGTTATCTGACAAAAGGAGAAGGCATGTGACAAAGGTCAAAACGGAACTTAGTTGGTATGGGGAGTAGTTGTTAAATTACACATGAAAACATAAAAGTAGAAAAAAAAGCATTGTGGATTCCTCTCACAACAATTTATAGTGTCAGCTGGTGCATTGGTGTCACGTGAGCCAAGAATCTAAACTGCTGCATTATGGTTTTATGATTACTGTCCTGCTGTTTAAATCCTTTTTCGTTAAGGGGGACAGGTTCATCCATAAATACATTAAATGTATTATGTCAGGTGCAATTATGATTTAGATTAAAAAATACAAAAATTGAACTAGATATACATATATGTATATATGTGTGTGTGTGTGTATATATATGTGTGTATGCTTTGCACATTTCTTTTACAAAGCATATTTGTATCACTTACTCAAACCATAAGGGACCAGTAGAGTGATGGATATACAAAAGTTAGTGGGTTAACAGCATTTTAATGTAGGGAGGAGCTCATTATTTAATACAAACAAGTCTCTTGAAGATGTCAAATGGTAAAAGCAAGGACATTAATTATGAATAGATTGCAATAAAAGTCCACAATCCTGACCTAACGCATAAAGACCAAGCGCTACTTTTATGTAAGTTCCCAAATGAAATTTCTATTTAACCTTTTTAACCATAAAGACCCAAACATCCACCATCTACCAAAACCATCTCTGATATAAACTGTTTAATCCCTGTTGATCCACTAATACATGTAAATAATTGGTGTAAAATACAGTTACTCATTTTTTCCATGGTCATCAGATATGACCCATTTGGATATTCAGAGGCTCCATAGTTACCGTGGAAACACAGTCATGTTCTACAACATTAATTCATCAGTAAAACCCATGGAGTTGGATCAGTGACAGTGGATGGACACACTGGGGTTATGTTCAGTTAAGAGAGATTTTACAGAAGAAGTCACTTTTTTTCTTCAGTTTTTGATATAATTCTCCTCAACTTTACTCTAAACTTTTATAAACTCCTACGTGATCAATAAATTTAATGTTGGAAAATACCTGATTTTCACTGAAAAGAAAAACAACATACAGAAGATAATATTACAACAAATAACAATAAACCACTTAATGATGGTTAAATATAGAGGGGAAAAAAAATGTTTGGGAAGTGCCACAAATGTCACTGGGTCCTTAGGGGTTAAGATAAAATTCTGCAAAAACAGCTTTGGGAAATACTTTGCCCGTGGTTACATGCGCAGATGGCTCTACTGCCATCTATTACTGCTCTCCAGACAAAGCTCTACATCCAATTAGATTCATTTGAGCATGACATTCATCAAGCATCTCTGCCCACTGCTTTCCTCTGTGCTTTCTACATCAATGGACTAAAATGACAGAAAATAAAGTCCATTTCCAACAACACTGACACCTTGTGGTCACTTACCTCAAACGCCACTCCAAAATCTAATCACCAGTCACTATCAGATCAAAAGAAATCTGAAGCAGAACCAATTATGTTAGCCTGCTAGTAAAAGACTGCTCTTATTTAGTCTTCATTTATTCAGGTACTCCTGCTGGGATAAATCACTACTACACGGGTTATCTGGTAAATTTGCAATCATAGCAACCACCATGAGACTTCCAGGATGTCACATATCAGAGGAGACTGATTGACAACATGAGTAAATACAACAAATACTGTCATAATATAGAGTTTTCTTTCATTTTTGTGTGAGAGGTGTTCTTATCTGTTTGTCTTGTACTACATGGATCCCAGAGGGATTAAGTTGTACGTTAATCTCCAACATAATCATCAGTCCAATCACTTGAAGGCCCTGCTATAATTACAAACAGACTATATGAATTACCAATGTAAACAAAATATTCTCCATGCACAGAAAGTGCCCAAACATGTCACTAGGTGGTGTGATAAATGCAGACTGCATGTAATTGAGAAGATAAAAGCTCTGAGCTACGTCCATGAATGGAGAGGAGTTTCTCCCCCCATTGCAAACAGCATTCTTATGATAATGGAATAATGCTGGTGCTTTAGTTAATTGTGTATAGGCGATAGTGGTGGGCACCTTTTGTTGTGAGCTCTCATGAGCCTAAAGGAGAGAACTGGCAGGGATTATAACTCTTATAGAACTTCTCCAGTTCCACTAACAACCACACTCTCTACTCACTTTGCATTGAATCTGCTGAGGGTTTTTCTTTTTCTTGCTTTTCTCACATTTATCAAATTATGCACAACTTTGTATCCACATGATATAAATAATCATCAGTACTGCGACTCAAAAGTTTGCAAAATCCTGAACAGAAAGGCTCTTTTCAACAGGTGTAAAACATGGAGAAGTGGTCATTGGTCCAGATCCAAAGAGCCACTGGTGACCAAAAGCATCTACTGATCTACGATGGTGAATAACTGTTGATCCACTGATCCTATCAATATGTGTGAATAATTCAGGTAAAATACAGTTTCTCAGCTTTTCAACATCTTCAAATATGACTCATTTGAATGTTAAGAGGCTCCAGAGTGAATAATGAGTCTCCACAGTGGCGGATCTAGAAGATTTTACATGAGGTGGTGGAGGGGTGGGGGTGGGGGAGTGTAGGAAGTCATGTAGGGGAACATCCTCAGTGTGGTACATGGAATCTTTATATATGGATACATGGAGTCAATAACACTTTAAACTATCTTTTTTAATTGTTATGCAATAGAGTATAAATTTGTGTCATTTTTAGTTTTAACAGAATTATGGATAAAATAAGATATATGTAAATCTTTACATATCTAACCTTTTAACAAAAGCTTTGAGTGAAAACATGTTATTTTATTGAATAACAGATTCTGTCACTGCACTGGAATCTAAATAAGACATAAAACCATACAGTGTGGTCCAGTTGAAATACAGGTGGATCCTCTAACTCCCTGCTGTCACTCAGTCCATTTTACATTTTACTCTGTTCATTGTCCAGAGTTAAGTATTCAAGGAGCCCAGCAATATTTTTACAATTGTATATACA
>JAPTGZ010000005.1:29046171-29057846 GCA_029814645.1 Fowleria isostigma | reverse complement strand
AGGACACATCAGCAACAACCATTTGACGGCTCTGATGAAGGCTGGAGGATCAGCCGAAATCGTCAGCAGGTAAAGAAACATCTCCTCCAATTCACTTGTCTGACAAAAAGAAAACCACCTATGAAATGAAGAATTGACATATAGAATTATACATCAAGAACTATACATAAAGAACTATACATGAAGAATGTGCATATGGAACTACTTACACATGTACGCAAAGGATGTCAGCACAGTTTAGATCAAGGTCAAGGTACACTTTATTGTCTCCCATGGGAGAAATTTGGCTTAGGCAGGGCACAAGCAAGCTGCACTGTAACACATGAGACAGGACATATACTACTAAAAGCACATAAAATGACACATGACCTAAAATCAATGTTAAAAAAAAAAATAAAAAAAAATGTAGAAACCTAAAATGCATACATACATCCATACATACTACATACATCCCTTAGTGCACAATAATTGACTACCTACATTTGGTAGGAGCATGTAGTTGCTCATTAATGAGCTTAAATTAGAGTGGAATAAAAGAGTTCTTTTTAAAACAGTGAAAGATAATAAAGACTTATCCTTTTATATTCATCATTTCCACACCAACCCAGTCTTGGCTTTTCTTCAACTGTATTTGTCATTGTTCGTCTCAGTGCCAGAGAGAGTCCAGTAGCATGGGAAGGGGAATCAGAGGAGAATGTGGACAATAACCAACTGAGCCATCCCGGAGGACCAGAGGCCCACAGCAGCCCCGGCCACAACCAGGGCCCCAGACGATGGGAGCCCGAGGAGGAGGCCAAAGAAGAGCCACCGCAGCCTGAAGATGAGGGCTCCACTAGTGGGGTGTGTGGGCATTGTAGAAAGCATTATTTAAAAAAGTAGTGATGTACACAGTCAATCTGAAGTCATTCAACGAACAAGAAGTAGTCCATAGACATAAGTCTGTCCCAGTCTATCTATCTGACTCAGATTTTTGTCCAACCCATTTCTCAAAGACTGTTCATCCCATTTTTTGACACGCATGTTCTTTATGACTAGTTTGATGGCTGAATTTCAATCTTTGAATTTTTGTACACAATTGTTTGAAAATTTCAACTGAAACAATTTGTCCAACTGATTACTCACCCAATTTTTTTCAAATTTGACATGTTCTTTACATGTGCCTTTCACTCAATTTTTGCATTTTTTTGAGCATTTTTAAAAAGTTTTTGAAAAGATTGGAAGTTAAAACTCAAAATTAATCTCTTAGTAGGCAGGGTGTCAGTGAGCAGGGGGGGAAAGTGTTGTGTGACCGGGAGGGGGTATTATTAGTAAGGTCTGTGTACTTTTTCACTTGTATGTTTTTTTGTACACACTACAACTCGGCACCTAACCCACAAATGTTGCACCAAATCAAGTTTCCCTCCATCTCTTTCCAAAATCACTGCCATTCTTAGTTTAAAAAAATACAAACAAACCTAGTTCAGAATAATTATAGTTATACTTTTCTTTTGTGTAGTTACAATGTCTGGAGATATTGAATATGAAATAAAGCTATGTAGGTTTAAAGTGCATTCAGACCCAATCCCAATTCACCCCTTGCCCCTCCTTACCTCTACCCCTCTATTTTGCACGTTTACATGAAGAGGTAAGGGTATCCCAATTCTGGATGAGGGGGAGGGCTATTTGGCCCTCCAAACAGACAGAGGGGTATGAGGAATCTCCTCTAATTTTGTTCAAATCATCGGCAGATGGACATAAACAGCAAAAAAAAGCGCATCAGTGTGATGAAAGAAACACACAAATGTACATATTTGTTGAATGTCATTTCAGTATATTATAGACCACATTTCTGTGGTTTGCGGTTGATAGCCATAAAAAGGTGCCCAAAGCCCATGCAACAGAGACAGTTACAGCTGCTGACAGCATGGCGAATTTTTTTGGAAACAAAGTTGTCACATCTGTTTAATGCGTCATCGATGACTACTAATGACATAACAGCTCTTTAAGGGTGTCTCATGTGCCAAGTGCAAGGGCCACAGGGTAAGAGTAAAGATGAGGACCTTTGTCTACATGCTGACTGAAGGTAATGCTCTTGTTTTTCCACATAGGTTGAAGATGTGACCATCTCCTGCTGTCTGTGCGGTCAGGACTTTAACTCGAGACGCAGCATCAGGCGTCACTGCCGCAAAATGCACCAGACCAAACTCGAGGAACTTCGAAAGTTCACTGAGACGCGCACCGTTCCCACAAGCCTTCTCTCCATGGTGAAAGGTAAGGATTTACATTTGAAAGTTAGGATGCACCAACAGCTTCATCTCTTTGCTGCTGCTGCTCACACAACTCCAGCACAAATCTGATTTACTAAAGTTGTTATCATAAATGTATTTCTAATTTTTTGTTTTCATACATTATTCACTGTCGACATATATTCATATTACAATTACTTTTGTTGCTGGAGGACGGCAAAGGACTCTCAGCACACCTACGGGGAAATCCTGCCATGTGTGCCTCAAAACCTTTGCTACCAAAGCCAACGTACGCCGGCATTTCGATGAGGTGCATCGCGGCCTGCGGAGAGATGCCATTACACCCAGCATCGCCACACGGCCGGCCCAGCCCTTCTCTCTGGAGGTCCCGTCGCCCAAGAAGAGTAACAATGCCTCTCCAACACGCAGCCACAACACTAAGTCCACCCCTGTGAGCTCCAAAACACCATCTTCAAATCCAAACCAACCCAAACCTCAGAGTCATATTCCAGCTTCTCCACAGGCAAACCCGGCCTCATGCCGCTGTACGCTGTGCAAGAGGAACTACAGCTCTCAGGTTGGTTTTTAGGTTTATTCAGTCATCATTCACAATACAGAAAATACAAACAATGAGGCTGATTTTAAGTCAATTGACTGTGAACTCTGAAGACTGAACAAGCTTAGGCAGAAGCTGAATGCTTATATACTCCTCGCCTACATTCAAATTAAAATCAGTTTTATTCTACTGATCGAAAGATCCAAAATCATCCTGCTTGTATCCCTAGAACATATCTTTACAAACCAATGTTTTGAAAACCATAATGAGTTGCACATCTTAAAATGTATGTTTGTCATTCCATAATTTAACCCCAATAACCGAAATACATCTTCTTTATACATTTAACAACTTTTTGTGCAATGAACATACAGACACCTCTGAAATCAGAGCTGCTTTTATGTAACAAAAATAACTTTTCAACACAGTCTGGGAGTGACCTTTGTTTAGCTCGGAACATTATTTGCACAGTTTTGTAATAAAACAAGTCAGTGAATAACATGAGAATTTAGAAACAGTGGAGTTGTGTGCAATCAGCTTTATGAATGATTGATATGGCTGGTTTGTGCAGTAAAATTATTGGATTAGTTAACGTTTTGATGGTGGATCCCCAGAGCTCCACACAGTAAGACAGGCACGGTTGGAAAATTGAACAATAAATGGTATGGAGTGCTTTAGAATTTAAAATGTACCCAATTTTAGAAAGGATTCCTGTAGGCTTAGAGAGTTTACCTTTTGATGTAATTAATATGCTGTTTCTATGTTAGTTAAAAAGAAATCAAAATTTACAAAAAAAATGTGAATAACTTGAAATGTCTTAAGAGAAGTATGTAGAATTATACCAATATTCTGCCTGTTTTTAAATGTTTTGTGTATTTGTAGATCCACTGTGATCTGTAAGTATTGATGCACATGTATAAATGATAAACTGATAAACTAAGGCCTAATATTGTTAAAATTGTACTTATTTGTATTAAGAATTTTCAGGTTTATATTTCTTCGTTATGTTCGAGTACAGTTTGTAGATGTAAATATTTTTATTACAGAATTTTACTTTTTTCACTCAAAAACATAGAAAAAACTTTGGAGTTGACATTATTTATCAGTTTTTATCCTATTATTTATATTATTTTACTGATCTGGCCCACTTGAAATCCTATTAGGCTGAATGTGGCCCCTGAACTAAAACTGAGGCATAGTTGTTCAGGTACAGAGAAACAAGAGAGAAAAAAATATTGCCTAATACTGAATACAAAACTCAAATGTATTAACTTATGTTTCATGTGTGTTTCAGCTCATGCTAAAGAGGCATATGCGTATCGTCCACAAGATATACAGCATCAAAAGTAACAGGTCTACCAACACCCCCACCCCCACTACCACCGCACCACCAACAACAACAACAACAACAGCAGCAGCAGCAACAACAGCAGCCACTCCCAACAGCAGCAGCAGTAGCAGCAGTAACGTTGTCCCTAGCAACAATGTCCGAGTGAAAGAGGAAGCAGTGGAGGCATCGGATGAAGACGACGAAGAGGACATGGACAGTAGCCCGGCTCCGTCTCCTAGCGACAGCACCGGCACAGGTAAAGGTGTCTCTGCGCCACACAACGCCATGAAGGTGAAAGAGGAGGAAGCCCCGCCCAGCCCAAAGGTGCTGCCATCCTCATCGTCTTCCGCTTCACGTGGCGGAAACGTGAGCGGCGGAGGCATGGGTGTCAAAATGACCAAACTATCGGTGGGTTTCGACTTCAAGCAGCTCTTCTGCAAGCTGTGCAAACGTCAGTTCAGCTCCCGCCAGAACTTATCCAAGCACATTGAGCTGCACACAGACGGCAACGACATCTTCATTAAGTTCTACCGTTGCCCTCTCTGTCGCTATGAGTCACGGCGGAAGCGTGACGTTCTGCGACATGTGACTGTGGTTCACAAGAAGTCATCGGCATACCTGGCAAAGATAATGCCCAAACTGGAGAGCAGGGCGGTGAAGCGGCTCGCTGAAGTCGTGCTCAACAACACAAACCCCAATAAGAGGACGAGCAGCAACGTCAAGGAGGAAGTCAATGGGCGCCACACCTCAACCGCCCCCTCCTCTCCTTCGCCCCCTATCACTCGAAAGCAAGAGTGCTCCACGACAGCCTCGACCGCCTCGGCGGCCTCCTCTTCCTCCTCAGCCCCGCCTCCTGCAGCCGTCTCCCGGAAACAGCAGGACTTCTCATCGCCACCGGTCACGCCGTCCCCTCCCATCACCCGTAAACAGGAGAGACAGCAGACTCACCAGCCTCGCCCCATTAGCCCCCCGCTGACCCGTCGCAGCGACAAACACACACAGCAACGAAACCCCGCCTCCACCTCACCCAGCAACCAGACCTCATACACCCGGAGGCACGACACCCAGTCAGAAAGCAGCAGCACCGGCTCATCGTCCACTGAAGTCAGGGTGACCAAGAATTTCTCTCTGCACGCCTGTGACCAGTGTGGACGGGCGTTTGCCAAGAAGGTATTGGATTTTAAATGAGTGCCATAAAGCTTTTCTGTGTTCACACGACACATTTCCTCAATAAAGATACATTTAAGGAACAAAAATAGAGCGTAGTTCAGGAAATGATGGGAGTTGGATTCGGTCTGGAGGGTCATTATCCAGCCATAAAATCTAGTGGAAAGATGATATTTAGAAGCTACTGTTACTTTAAAGCCAACATTATCAGATCCATATCTACAAAGTAATACAGAAAAACATTTACCTCCAAAACTTTTTTCCCACTGCTGATGAAGTGTTCTCATCTTTATTCTGCAAAGGGTGACATAAAAGTATCTAAATAGGAAACTCATGCCGCTTTTCCACTACACCTGTCCAGCACAACTCAGCTGGGCTCAGCATGGTTTTAGCGCTTTTCCACTAGGCTGTGGACCTAGTACAATTACTTTTTTTGTTTTGTACCACCTCCGCTGTGGTTCTAACAAGGCTCAATCAGTGCTGAAGTTACTGCTGGCCACTGATTGATCAGAGGGAGTGTCGCCACACGTAGTCAAGGCATAATACAAACACCACATGTCACTGATATTACCACAGGAGTGATGTCAGAGCAGGTCTTCTTGTAGTCTCTATATTATTCTCTATTGTTTTACTCATTTTGTGACACATCTGTAGCCATTTTCTTACATCGGACGATGTATTTATGTGTAGCTTTTTGCAGCATTTTGTGTTGCCGCTTGTATCTGTTTCTGGCTGTATTGTTTCACCTTTTCTGTGACAAAAACCCACAGACTGAGCAACAAGTGCAGCATAACCTCTATGTCATCCAGTTGTTGTTACTGTTTACTATACATACTTATATATTCAACGCCACAAACCACACTCACCTCAGTCACTCGGAGGAGATCAGTGGAAAAGTAACTGTACCAAACCAAGCAGAGCCGAGCCAAGCCAGGTTGAGCTGGTATAATGCAGTGGAAAAGGGGCGTAAAAGGACGGGAGTAACTCTATGTTTTCTACAAAAGTTGATAGCTTAATAAATGAGTATATCATCTTCTCTTTCAATCACCTCATTAGCTGTACCTGGAATCTCACAAACGAAGCCATCGAAATGCCGCCGCAGCAGCAGCCAACAGGAGGAAAGGGGTCAACACACGCTCCAAGACCCTGCTCTGGTGCACATAATGTAAGAATTCAGAGGCTTTGTCTCCTCCTTGTCTGCTTCTCTTTCTTTTTGTTTGTAACTTTTCTGCTTTTCACTGAGTTTTCTTCCCTTTATCCTGTTTTCTCTTCCTCTCTGCTGACCACTTAATGGTGCTACAGTTTGACTTGGTTTGTGATAGGAGCTTTCTTTAGGGCATTAGGATGTAGCCTCTACAGACATCCTGTTTTTTCAGTCTATTCAGTATTGAGAAAACGGTCTGGAATCGGGGGCTTGAATCCAAATATGAAGGTGGAACTAACTAGTGCTGAATAAACCAATCACAGATAAGATGGACGTGTTGCTTTTGTCAGAGAAATGTAAGAATACAGGGTGCAATCTGTAATTCAATTTTTATTTTTAATCAACCAACCAACGACAGTTGTAAAGAGATTTGTGGACTTGGAACTGACTTTGACTCGGGACAAAAAGAAGTCGGTGTGTATGACACATTGCAAAACACCTGCCACCAAGACTTGTAATTGGCTGGTATAAAATAGATTGGGTATAATTCGCAGCAAATGGAGCAGTTCCAGACTGTTTTCTCAGCAGTGAGAACAAAAGAAACAGGATGGATGGCCAGGCTAATTAGCATGTGTGAATTTGTTTATTGAGGAGACATATCTATGGGGTAGAGATGAGGAACTACAGTCATTCTATAGGCCATAATTGACTGCTCAACATATTTACAACCATGCTTTCTCTCCTCCAGATTTTCCTCTGCACTCTATCACTCCTCCAATTGGAAATGTTCCTGTTTGTTTCTTTTCTGCATCTTGCTTATTAATCTATTGTCACAATCCCCCCCCATGACCTTTCTTTCTTCTGTTCTTCCCTTTTGTTCTCGTCTTGATCATTTATGTCCTCTTTTCTCTTCTGTCTTTCTCTGCCAGCAGTCCACTGGGGATAATGGTCGAGTGAGCCACTAACAATGAAGAAGAAAATCAAAGCTTTCAATTGGGAGAATAATGGACAAATGGAACACAAACAGAGAGGAGATGAAGGAAACAAACAAAGGAACAGTGGAGTGGGACGGAAGAGAAGCGTGCAAAAGATTTTCAACCTTTTGCTTATGAACCAAATGCACTGTTGGACTAAGATGTGTTTTGTATAGTTTGACTATGACGCTGGCCGGATGTAATGCACAATCTGGCTGGATGGTGGCGCTGCTATCCATGAACAGACTGAGGTAAATGGTGGAATCACTGCGACTGTGTATATGTGTATTTACTTCTTACAGTTTGTAAATCTAGATCCGTATACAGAGACTGATTTGGTCAGCCACCTTAAGTAAAGGATGAAGGTAGACTGTGTGTGTGTGTGTGTGTGTGTGTGTGTGTGTGTGTGGGTGTGTGTGTGTGTGTGTGTGTGTGTGAGAATGAAGGAGGGACTCACAACTGGATTTGGGCTCCACAGGACACAAACTGGAAATACCCTGTTTTTTTTTTCTTAAAGAAGGAAAACAATGTAAGCCTTGAGAGTCTTACGAAAATGCACAAAACAAATATTCTCACTTTATATATTGTGCAACTGGATATATTCAAGATGACTTTCTTAACAACATGTTACATGAGCAGAAACTACTTTTTCCATTCCCTACCTTGTACTTTACTTTTCATTTTTTTGATTTGTTCCACTCTGGTAATTGGAACACTTCTGGTCTACTTCTTTCTAGAAAAATGGCTTCAGAGGGTCAGATGTTTACTTACACAGATAATCAGCTCTGTGGTTATGATGTTTCTAATTCTAACACAGTCTGAATGAGCGGCCTGTTGCATCTGTCTCATAGTGAAATAGCCTCTTAATTCAACACAAGCTCAACAGCCTGGATGTTGTTGTAAAAATCAAATCTTCATAAATTACAAGGTAAGGTTAAAAAAAAAAATGGGGGGGAAGGAGAATTTTCATTTTTTCCTGTAAAAATTGAGTGTGTAATTTGAAAGTCACTTATGATACTGCTTGGTTTTCTTTTTTGTCACTTTTTAAAGTTATTTTATTGTGTTTTGTGCTGATGACGGGATGGTGATGAACTGAGGATGTTTCCTTTTCTTTGACCATACCCCGTTGACCTCCATTAACAACCTGCTGCTTTAAAAAGAGCACCCAGACTGGATATCAGAAAGACATTAGCTCTGTTGAATTCGAGTATAACCATAGGCCTTCTAAAATGAAATGAGGTAGCCATTTGAGAGAAAAAACGACATTGTACTCACAAATGGTGCTAATTATGACACTACAAAACAATACAGTGTGATTACAATTCTGACTCATTTATAGATGCCTAATAGATGTTAAATCAAATCTGATTTATGCTAATCAAACAACTCAGAGCAACATCCACAGGCAAAAAGCTCAAACTATCAAATTAATGCTATTATACCCCACCTGTCAAATGATTTCTGCTAATGTGTGAGAAAACAATTTACAGTAGTGCACACTTTATTGTGCAGTGAGCAGACGAGACTTTTTGGATGGGATTATACCGACTGTACTGCTTCTACCGTAGTTTGTGTTGAGTCCAGTGGAACATTATTGAACACTGTCATGTTGTCTGAAGACGGCAGCTGATCCACGGCAGTAACTCGTTTCAGCTCTGTCAGTTTGTCACTTATTTGGTATCATTTACATCCAGCTTTTTTGCTCCATTAACCCAAAAAATAGGGAAGTCAATTTGCAAACTTTGGGGCCTTTTTGCTTATAATCTTGCAATTTCCATCACGGTTATTTAGACTAATTGCTATATTAGTTAATTTCAAAGCGCATGAGTTTGACAACCGCAGCAGCATCGAAAGGGAGTCTCTGAGCCACGAGCACACGACGATTGGAGAGGAAAGAACTGAGAAAGACCAAATGTAGATATGTCTTAGTAATGTTCAAACAGAAAGCCATGAAATGGGACAAAAACTGAAAAAAGACCAAACTTTATTTTTCTAACTGAAAACCCGAGTGTGACACGGTCTTGAAAACATGTATATATATAGTTCTAATAGTTCCTGACTGTACTTAACTGTTGGTTGACCATATGCTTCGAACATGTCTGACTAGTTCTGTCACTGATTACTACTGAGGCACGTTTGTGTTGTTCTATGATTAGTTGTCTCTTTTTACTTTCATTCTCATTCCTTTTAGAGGGAGGACATGTTTGAAACAGGAATCGAACCTCAGGAGATTCCTAAGACTTGTTTTTGTTTGTAACTCATTACTTTTCTCATCAGTTGTAATATGTTATGAAACTCACCTTCTAGAGAACCTGAGCCTTTTCAGATGTGACACGAATGTTAAAGCCAACCACTTAATAAATAAAAAATATACTGCTACAGACCTCAGAGATGAGTTTGCGTGACTTCATTATTGTTCAGGTATGAGTCATATACTTCCATCAATCATGTTTGTTTACTGCATTTGCAGAGTGGAGATTTCCATTAGCGTTTTCACTTACTGTATGTTTTATTTTCAGTTTCCCCCTCCTACATTATTTCCTTGGGCGTGATACATCATTTCTTTCACTGTCTCAAAAAATAATAAAATGATTAATCTTGGTGACGTCAGAAAGAGACTGTACTTCTGTGTGAACTGACCCACAAATATGGAAATGAGTGCAGGGTGTCTTATGCTAATAAAATATATGTAGGAGATAAATGGCAAATGCAGGCAAATGTACCAAATCTACATCTGAAAACTGCTTCCAATAAGACACCTCTTTGATTAGTTTTGAGTAATATTTGCATAAAACAATGCCTGAGTAGTACTCATTTTTTCTCATTACTGTTTGACAGAAGAAAAAGCAAAGAATATCAAAAGCATTGTCCCTTAAGCAACATATTTGCACTGACTAAATGCCCTGCTTGTTTGAGACTTAACTTTATTGTCTGAAGTGTGGTTTGGGGAAATAATAAAGCTGGAGCTTTGGAGATATTGTTGAATGTAATGGGGTCATATTTTGCTAAACCCACTTTTATTTGTTTCGGTATATTTATTTGTGTATTTGGAGACCCTAATACTTCCAAAAGTTTAAATTTGAACCCTCCAGGTGCTGTAAAGCTGTCTTTACATTCACTTAGGCAAAAATTGAATGGATCCCGTTTTAATTCCTTCCTAATTTATTACATCTATAACTAGTTATGTCTAGACAAATGACCGCTCAAAACAACCTCTCTGGTGTCATTCAGAAGTAGGGTTGAAGATGGGCCTGTGGAGTTGAATTAATGAAGAATTCAGACCCAAGTATAGCATTTACAATTCACAGTTGCAGAAAAAATTAGACTATCAAGTCATCAAAAACAGTGGTTACGCAATCAAGTACTAACTCCTGTGTGTATCATGTGACTAAAACAGACGGAAAAAAAACTTCTTTGCAACCTTAATGACAGTTTTTGTGTCATTTCTTTGTTTTCATTACCAGTTTTCTATTGGGGCAGTTTACATATTTGCATTTCTGAGGATAATGGAAATCCAGCGAGTGAAGGAATTTTTTCCCTCACTTGAATCGGGGTTTTACTGACAGAGGTGCTTATACAGTCGCGGTAAAAATTATTAGACCATCGAAACTCACCAAAAACAATGGTTATGTAATCAAGTACTAACTCCTATGTGTATCACGTTACTAAAACAGACAGAAAAAAATGGAATGTCTAAAAGCACTTTTTATCAGTACAGTGTCACAGGTATTGATGTAAGAACTTATGTAATTTTAGTTATTATCAAGAAAACCATGGAAAATGGATAGATATCAACTCTTAAACTCTTATGAGATATTTTTGTTATTTTATTTGTCTGAACAAATGTACTTTAAGTTGTAGCAGGCATTGAAATGAACAAGAAATTGAAGAAAACATAGGGTTGTCTAATAATTTTTTTTTTGCAATTGTATGTAGACCACAAGAAAATGTTTTAAAATGCATCATTCTATTTAGAAAGGCAAAATATCACTCTTTAAAGTAGAGCTGCAGACCCTGTAGATCAGAGGTTCCCAAAGTAAAAGGATTTTCAGAATACCCTTAATGTGGCCCTTGAGGTGATTACGAAAAATCAATAACAGTGTTGTAGCACTTGAAAATTGTAAGTAGGAAGATTGCTATCTATGATGAAAGGAAGTGCTTTTGCTTTACAAGTTTAGTTTAGTTTATTTCGAGCTTATGCGCTTCATGTACAGTGGCAATTCGTATACATGCACAATAATCAATACTGTTCATATACATCTCATACATGTGTACACAG
>JAPTGZ010000005.1:29019370-29030273 GCA_029814645.1 Fowleria isostigma | reverse complement strand
GATTCAATATATATTTCATTCTAATTAAAACAACACACACTTTTCCCAATAAAAATCAAGTCCAAATAAAATGCAGGATATAATATCTTAGAGGACATACCTTGATTTTCTGAGTAGTATTCATTGTGGCTGGTTTAAGATGCTGTGGCTCTTTCATAATTCATAGTTTACATTATTGTTTGTTCAGTATTAATTTACAGCCTTATAAATACAAGCTTGACTGACTGTACATATCCTTTTTCTACAAATGTAGTTACCGTCATCAGAGTATGAATGTGTGAGTGAATGAATAAAGGATCAATAATGTAGAGCACTTTGGGTGCCTTGAGAAGCACTATAGAATCTAATCCCTTATTATTATTATTATTATTATTATTATTATTATTATTATTATTATCCTGTCCAAGGAAAATAAAATTCTCACTTTGTACAGTAATCTCAACCTGGCTTTTCTTCCTCCGTCCATAATATACATTATATAGACTAAACATCAACTAAAATCAACATTTATTTCCACAATAGTATAGCAAACTGTTACATGATCAAAAACAAATTAATTTGAGGAAAAAATGTCTGTTTTTAATGTCTGGAGTTGGCAGAAATTTGTGATGTTAAAACGGGGTCACAAGCCAAAAAAGGTTGGGAACTACTGCCATAAAAAGAACAAATCTATCAAGATGGTAATAGCATCTTAACTCAAGAAAAAGTCTGTGTAGGCACAAAAGGAATGAATGCTTATAACTGACCATGTGGGTAGTAATTTTTACTCTTTCTTTCTGTCTTTTATTGCATTTCACATGCATGGACTTTTGTTAAAAATGTGCATAATTACCTGTATGCTCTTGTTTATTCCACCTTTGGAATTTTCTCTGTGTAATTAAAAACATGATAAAACATGGAATGACAACAATCCCTACACAGTTAAAAATGATAATAAATAGCAAGGTTCTTCACATTATTCATCATAGCTATGCTGCATGAGCAGGATGTGTGAAACAGCAGTACGTGTTAATTGAGTCTAAATTAGATTTTTGTTTTCATTGAGTTGTTCTTCACATGTACGGTGAAACACATTAATGAGGATTGCACTGATTCATATATTGAAGACCAGATAGATGCTGCTTGGAGGGCACCTACATAAATGTCCAAAACAATTCTCTCTGTGCTTGTTGTAGTCGTGGTCAAAAGTTTGGGAAATGACATGAGTTTGTTTTTTGTTTTTTTTTTCCAACTACATGCTCTATGCTATATACTATGGAATACTTTTTTTTCCTTTTAAAAAAGAACAATTACAAGCATTAAATAGGTTTCAGAGACTTTTATTGACAAATAAATCACATTTAAGGAAAGAATTCATTTGTATTATTCCAATGTGCTGCTTCGTATCTACTCTACACATCAGACAAAACTCTTTTTTTCTTCTATATATTGTGTTCTTGAACCTCACTTTGTCAGAGAGCATTCCATCCTTGGTCATTGATTGTTTCTGCACGTGGTCTGTAATTACTGCAGGATTATGGATTAGTAAACCCATGAGACATTTGGTCATCTCTTAGACCATCTTGCTGCAGCTAATAGAGGTTTACTTGTACTTCTCTCAATATATATATATATAAAATGTTTAATTGTATTAATAAAAAAACAATACAAATATAACTTGTGGCTGAATTGCAGCAAACCTTGATAGCTGCTTTCCAATCAGTGTTATCACTAATGAACTGTGTTTGTGTGTGTGTGTGTGTGTGTGCGTGCGTGCGTGCGTGCGTGCGTGCGTGTGTGTGTGTGGCCTTGTCAGCTCCGTTACCAGGAAGTTCTCTAAAATCTTACAGTGAAGTGAAAGGAGCCTTTCACTCAATGACACTCTCACGCTGTGTGTTGGAGGACACAAATGAAATTCAATTCATAAGTTGATAAGTGGTGGCTGTCCCCTGGTGAGTGCAAATGGAATGACTTTGCCTCAGAGAATTTAGGAAACACTGCTGTTCTGTGCACATCAACACAACGCACATACATGCACAGACACACACAATGGAATCTCCACCGGCTTCATTCACTCACATACAGTTCCACTTGGTGCCACTTGAGGCTCTCACACCCAAGCACAAACACAAACACACATTCTTTGTTTCCTTGGAGAACACAACTTATTATCTCCGTCTCTGTTGGTGGTTTTTATGAAGTTGTGTGTTTCGAGGCCAAGGTCAGAAGCAGACGCCTCTCCCACGCTCTTCCATACAGCCTCAGAGACTCCCAGCTGTGCTTCTGCTGGAGACTGAAGAGTGTGTGTTTTTACCATCACTGATGTTTTTACAGAAGAGTAAATATGTGCCTTACATATGTGTGTTTGTGTGCATGTACTGTATGTGTTTCTTAACTATGGGACTATCTCCATATCAGACAGGCCTTCTCTCTGTCTGTTTTTAAATCTTTTCTTTAAACCCATCTTTTCTCCTTGACTTTTCACACATGTGAGATGTTTGCATATATTTTTTTTATTTTATTGTTTTATTTGGTATTGGTTTATTATTCTTATTTTTATTGCTTTTACCAGTATAGCTTTTTATGTCTTTTTAATCTCTTCTTGTATTATTTTTTAAACAATATATTTATTGACTTTTTTTTATATACACATTTACTTATAAATATACACACAGTTATAACAAGTATGTAGACCTGTGCCTCACTAACAAAGGCTCCTGCTGTAACACAAGTATTGTAAACAAAAAACCAAAAAATTCAAATAAACAATACACATACACATCACAAATGTCTCAGCCATAAACATTTGTGCACAATTTAATGTCCTGGATTAATGAGATTTGAAGTCATGAACCCTGTTTATAACAGGGTTCAGGTTTACAGAGCTGAATGTTTATTACTCCTCATTGTCATTTGTTAAATCAGTACTTTTAACAAACTCCTTAAAAGGTTTCCATATCTTTTCAAACATATCCTGTCTTCCTGTCTATATGTACGTCAGTCTCTCCAAAGGGAACGTTGTCAACATTTCCTTCATCCATTATGTAACACTTGCCCCACTGATCTTTTTCCAAAACATTGCAATGGATGTTTTGGTGTATAAAAGACGCATATCTATTGATATTTGTTCACTTTTGTTTTACTTGTGACCTTTTGGATAAAGTCCTAAAACAAAATGTACAAGATCCACTGAAACAGTTTTTCAAAATCCTTTTTTCTATTGCTGTTTTAACCTCCTCTCCAAAAAAGATTTGATCTTCCTGCATTGCCACACACAATGAAATCATGGCCCCTTCACCTCCATGCATTTTGTCATATCTATTCTTGTATTTTATTCTTTTATTTTTGGTTTCATTTATTCCTCTGTTACAGAACAGTTTTTTGTACAGTTTTTTAAAAATATTTTTTAATCTATTCTTGTCTTTTATCTTTTATTTTGTTTTTTATTTATTCTTCTGTACAGTACTTTGGTCCATTGTGGCTGTTTTAAAGTGCTTTACAAATAAAGTTGGATTGGATGTACATGAGGAAGAGCAACCACAGACAATACCTTCCAGTTTCTTCCATCATTCTGATGCATCCTCCTCTTTTCACCACCTTTCAAGGGAATTAACGGCTGCGCTGTGTAATATCGCTGATATATTCATTTGCCTGCATATTACCATGGCCATGATTGCTTTCTTGAGAGCTGCTCCGTTCGTCGTTTGAGGTGAATTTCTACACTATACATTGTGTGTTATGAACACTGCCAGTCCTCTGGATGCACAGAAAATGAGTCAACAGTCCCTGCATGCATATGACGCTGTCTTGTCTATATGTATACCCCTAAATGCACATATACGTTAAATCACATACCTTAACCAAAGCAAATTAGCACAAGCAAATATTTACCTAAAGTTAGTTCATAGAATGTACATCTGGGGACTTTTGTTCACTTAAAAGCCATACTACAACAACACCCTTCTCAGGCACTGTAACATCCTCTCAATAACAAATCAATTTGGCGTTCAGCTTCACACAGATGACAACAGTGGCATTAAAATGCAATTAACGGAAAACAGGGTTTTATTCAGATGCCAATTCAGATGCAATTCCTAAAGGATTTGCTATTATTCTCAAGGTCAGGCAGAGTTTGGGCTACAGTGTTGTCCTAATCCTGCAGACTGTTTGATGTAATAATGACAGGAAAGAGAGTGCAGACGGGGAATGGTGTGAAGGAGACATTGTGAGAAGGATAGAGAGGCAGACGAGAAAGGCAATAACGCAGACAGAGAGGATTTAATGAGAGACAGACGGCCACAAATATAGACTAAAGGACAACCATGCAGAAGAAAAAACGACAGAGAGATAAAGACACCAGAGAAAAATAAGAAGCCAAAAAGCCAAAAGACAGAGTGAGCAGGGGACATGGCGGCTTCCTCTAGAGTGTAATGATGTGGTGTTGATTTCTTTCATGGAGGCATTATGCATTAAGAGGGTGATGATAATGAAGCCACAGAGCACACTGAACAGCAAGCAGGAAAACTCATTAGGACATGAGTGGGTCTGTGTTTTGTGTCGACTTGTGAACATTCCTGGTTTGTGTCTGTGCGCATGGTGCTGCGGCGTGTGTGTACATCGCTTCACTTCATCCGTCTGCAGTGGGAGAATTTCCCGGCCGCGACAGATGAACAGGACACGATCATCCAACCTCGACTAACGAAGGCAGGCTTAATGAGCAAATGGTTAATGAAGGGAGACTTAATTGTCCTTCTGAAATTATGGATTACTTTCATTTGTTGAGTGTTGCCTGGAGATGATTCATTTACAAAAGCCATATGTAATATGTGAACACTAACTAAATTGGATTTGTTAGCAGCCAAACAGTGGAGATGCTTTGAAATGAATTGGAAGATGTCAGGCGGGAAAGATTCCTTTTTTTTTCCTCAGGTGTTAATGTGCTACAAGTAAAACTAAGTAATACTTTTAAATTAGTCACAACCAGAGGCAACATCTCTGTGTCATCTCGTAGTTTCATGGGAATAAAATCCATGTAGAAAATGGTTTATATCAATGTGCAATGTTAACAAAATGTAAGAAAATTGTATGTTTTTAGAGGAAACTTTAAAACCAGAAACAAATAAACAGACAAACCATAAAGATTTATTCTTTATCACAGATTTTGCAGCAATAATTGCACAAGTACCGCTAGTACTTGGAGCAAATCAAGATGAAGTGAAGAAGTAATTTAAAGATTGATTAGTTAGTTTGATTAAAAACAAGAGGTCCTTAGAAATGTGTTAAATGACATTGCTGATTGCGTATCTGACCATATGTGTTAATTTACATCCACTTGACCGTAACTGGAGGTGCATATAGGAGAGATGGGTCTCCTGAAAGGCATACATTGAAAGTGTGTGTAATTGTGCACAGATTCAAATGGAAAAGCGATAGTAACCGTTTGTGATTATTATCCACTTTTGTGTGAATGGTGAGGACTGTTGTATAGAGTTCATTAAAGGGAAATCAGATTCTATCTGTCACTCTTGTTTTATCAGCTTTATAACAGAATAAGAGCTCAGATAAAGGATAAGTGAAGTCATTACACCCAGACAGCAGTTTCACACAGCACAACTGGGCCATACAGACCTCGCCATGGATGTTGTGATTTATCAAGGTAGGAACAGACAACCAGGATATTCACACATGTTAAACACTGGTGAAGTGATCCAAATAATCAGATTTAAAGTGACTGCATTCCTCCATCGAAACATAACAGGAACAAGTTTCACCAATATTTACAAGAACTGAGCCAGCTGCTGTTCACCCCCGAGAATATTTTTCCTTTGCATTTTATCCACTATGAATACTGAAGAGCAAGTGAATGCCTCATTACAGCACCTGCAACCAAAGTGTTTCCTAAAATTGAATAATTATAATATTAAAATCAAATTGTGTGCAATTTGTGGCATTCATCCATTTTCAATAAATTACCAGTACCTATAGCCTCAACACCAATTCCTAAATAAAGCCTAATTTGCTATAAAAATAAGAAAAAGACAAAAGCTAATTGCACTTTGAGGTATCTGTAGTGTACATTTCAGGTCCTTCCAGCTCCAGCTGACTGAAAACTATAGAAAACACATGTGGTTTAGCTGTAATTGTCTGTTTCAACTTGTTAGTTTTTTGTTTAAATGGAATTTTTTCATTCAAAGCAGCTTAACAACATAAAAATGAGCTTTTTTAATCAAACTTGAAGCACTGTGTTTTCATGCACTGACACCAATTTACTCCGTCCTCTTTACAACATGTTATTGATACTCAGTAGTAGCCCAGTAATTTGGTTATTAAGAGATGAAATTTGGTACCAGTCCTAATATCAGGATAATTCCACTAGGCCATGTTGGAATGTGGGCTTGTATGATGTGCCAAAGCTGACCTGTGAGCCAACTCACTTGGAAACTTTGGTGTTTGCCAAAATGCCAGCATGCACAATACCAGGGCCTTGGCATGTTCTCATGTAGTGCAGGCAATAGGGATTCTGTGTTTACTGTTACATTTGTGTTTAACAAGATAAATTCTCCAATGTGAGAAAGGTCAACTGGCTCCAGCAGGTACAACACAAACATATTAAGGTGTTAATGAGCAAAATAGAAAAAAGGATTCAGAATATCTGACAGTGCTTTCCATTCATTCCATGCATATTTATTTTCTATTAATGCAGTCGCAGGTGAATTAACAGAACTTAATCATGATAAAAAGAACTGGGTGGTTGACTTAGATGAAACTCAGTGTGACATTCCAACATGATTTCCCATTGTAACTCTGGTTCCCCGCTGAAAGGTTTTCAGCATGGATGATTTCAACACTTTTTCATGAAGACAGTGTATATGTGCTGGAATGACGCATCAGTAATGGATTCCCTCATTTGAAATAAATGAACTCGACGAGGAGAGAAAATGAGATTGAGGAGAATCTCACAGGGTGGATTCTGGAGTTCACAAATTCAATCCCAAAACAAGACATTCTTGATTTTACAAAGTGCACTTGATGTGTGCTTTTAGTAAATTGTTAAGTACAGCTCACTGGGTTTTGTTACTGAACTTCTATGTGAGTGTATGAAACAAGGCTGTGGTGGTGAAGGGACAGACATGGAAAGAGTTATATTATATAATCAAAATATAATAATTATGAAAGAGTAGGACCACTGGGAAAAAAAAATAAAGTTAAGGTCTAATATATTTTTTAAGTTATCATTCTAATTTTAAAAAGTCAAAACTCTGAGAAAAAAAGGCAGAATTCTGACATTATGCTCAGAACTCTGACTTTGAGGGCAGCCATGGCTGTAATGGCTAAGCAGTCGGCTGGAGAGTTGGCTAGGGACTGAAGGGTCACCAGTTCGAATCCCCGGACTGGCAAAGAAATGTTGGCTGATGTGCCCTTGAGCAAGGCACTTAACCACCCCATTTGCTCCCTGGGCACCTGACAGGCAGCCCACTGCTCCTAAGCATGCAGTATTTGTGTGTAATATAACATCTAGGATGAGTTAAATGCAGAGGTTGAATTTCAGTGTATACTGACAATAAAGATTCTTCTTCTTTTTTCTCAGAGTGTAGTTGATCCTGTGGGTAACCAAATCTTTGTGTGAGTGGTTGCTCTGTCTGTGAGTGAATCTCGGGTGAGACATCTGAGTATTGATGCACTTGAAGGTCTCTCTCAGACTGTTGGGCTCACAGATAGATTTTTCTCGATCAGTCCCTTTCCTCCAGACAAATCGACTCCTTACTGTAAATCATGTGTCGTTTGTAGGCCTCTACAGGAGTGTGTGTTGTTTTTAGGCTGTAAAAGTTGTAGGTTTGTGAATGACGCAGTGTGGAATTTTAGGACTCAGCTGATCTGTTTAAATGGACACACAGACCTGTGAGTCAAGAGTCATTTTAGGGATTCAGGTAAATGATCCGAGTAGGGATTCAATCAACCAATTCAATGAACCTCCTTGAATGTGTGAAACATAAAACTAGCTCTTAACCATTTAAACAGGATAACAGTGTTAACTATGTAGGTTAAGGGAATCTAGGTGAAGCTGAATCACACTGCAAGTACACTGTATACCTCTGCCAAGGCCCCACAGTCTGTCATTTCAGCCAAAACCCACTTACATATACAAACAGACTTATAGAAGTCCTCCAAAATGTAAAGGTTTTGTGTGTAGCCCATTCTCCACCTGCCCACTAAGTGTCATTAAGTAGATTTTGCATTATCCTTGCTGATAGATGACAAATAAACAAACAAACAAAAGGCACCAGCACTATAACCTCCTGGGAGGTAATTAAAATGGTCAAAATATTAGATGTGAATTGTTACTGTAATCGTTCTGGACTCTGAAAAACCCTCTCTGAAGACAATCGTGAAGCAGGTTGTATTGTCCTTTGGTCGCACACTAAGCACAACACAACATAATATAAAGGTGTACTATGTAATTGCACAGGCTCATTGGTTTATGTTAGGCTTGTGCTGGGAGATGCTCATTCATAAGCAAATACTTGTTGGTCTGTTACACTGTTGCTGTTGTGAAGGAACAGAGATGCATCGAGGACCTTCATTGAAAATGTTCACACTGTTTTACGTAGCTGAGAGGTGATCCATCCATATACACTACCAGTCAAAAGTTTGGAAACACCTTCTCATTTCAATGACATGAGATGGACCGCAGATGGCCAACAAGTGCTCAGCATCACTGGGAACTCCTTCAAGACTGTTGGAAAACATTTCAAGTGACTACCTCACGAAAGTCATCCATAGAATTCCAAGAATATGCGACGCAATAATCAAAGCAAAGGATGGTTATTTTGAAGAATCTAAAATATCAAACATGTTTTGACGTATGTCACACTTTTTTAAACTACATAATTCCATATGTGTTCATTCATAGTTTTGATGACTTCAGTGAGAATCTACAGTGTCTTGAAATAAAGAAAAAAACAGGTGTTTCCAAACTTTTGACTGGTAGTGTATTGCAAATACAAAAGTGGTTAATACACCAATGTATTTGTGTGCGTAGAAGCATTTATCTCTGTCGGCCATCTTTTATGACTTGCTACGGCACCCTCACTAGGACAAATCACTGCTGTATGAATGAAATTGTGTAAAAGTACAGATATTTGACTTTACCTTTAGGGAGTATCTCTAGAAATCCGAAGTGATTACGAGAGTCAATTTCTATGCTTACTTTTGGTTTCTTGCACAGCTTAGACATGCGGACAGAAGCCTCCAGGCCATCCAAGTGGACGGATCACATTGACACGTCGGTTATGGGTGCAGGGACTGGCAGTCTGAGGCTTCGTCTGCAGCTGCTAGCACCATGCCTAATGTTAGCCTGAGAACTAAAAACATCTAAATCTGGGAAAAACTGAACAGTGGAGGGTCATCGCAGTGCTGTAGCATAGTGTTGTCCTAGCGAGGGCGCCATAGGGAGTCGTAAAAGATGACCGACAGAGATAAAACACTTGTACACATGCACAACTGGAGACTCACATCATCCCACGACACTCTAGTTTTTTCATTGTTAATGTTAATGACATCAGCAATAGTAAGACTAGTGATCTCATTGTTGATAGGAGATTATTCTTGCTTTCTGTCACCACATAAACTAAGCAACAAGACATGGAACGAATGGATTTGTTTGGCTCCTGTTTTATTAGTGAACCCGTCTTTGCTCATTGGTTTCATTTCTTGGTATTAGTTTGCTGTTGGTGTCATGCATGTACTGAACACTGACACAAAAACACCTCATTTCTATTAGTCACATATTTCACACTGCATTAATATTTGTAAGTGAACATAATTCTTGAGTCTGTGCATGCTTTTGCGCCGTTAGTGTTCATTAAATATTCATTAACAGTACAGGGTTTGCAGGAGGCTACTGGCTGATTTGTGTGCACTAACTTTTCCGATCATAACAAAAGAACTTTAAACAGGTCAGCGTCACAACACAAACTCAAGATCATGAGTAAGGGATGCGTCACATTTTCTCAGTGCTACATCTGGCAAGTATTTGGGTCATCTTTCAGTCTTGTTAAAATAGCTTCAACGGACACACATACACATGAAATTGTGCAGCTATACAGGTGTGAAATGTGGTGCCAGGCTGAAAATTACTACAGAAGAAAAATGAAACCAGCAATTCTGTTAACCCATTCCCCACACTGAAAACATATACGTGCATTTAGTAAATTCAGTTATTTACAGCAGAAGGACTCGCTTTGGAAACAACAAAGAATTATGTTTACGGAACTATTTATGTCTTTACTTTGTGTTAATACAAGATTATTGGTTCATGATTCTATGAAATGTAATAAACGTTCTGATAACTTTTTTCCAACTCAATTTGATGATGTAGTTCCAACACGCTTCTATCACTTTATAGCACGTCTGCATCCAGTTAATATGTTTACTTTAATGAATATGCAATGGGAGCATTGACACCGAATTGTGTGTGTGTGCTGGGAGGAGAAAATGTAAATATATTCATTTAGCACATGCAAAGTGATTTCTCAAACCTGCATGCAATTTTGAATGCATCTATATTTTACATGTCTCCAAAGGATGTGCAAACTATTTGTATGTGTAATTGTGCACACATGGATGCAGTTATTGTTGAAAGAAGAAGACATCAAAACGATGAAACACGAAGCAGAGAACACATATTTCATCCTCATGAACTTTTTTTGGAATGAATGAGGAAACACTCATTGAAACATATTGCCTACCCAGCCTTCTGATGCATATACGCATGGATCTATAGACTGGGGTGTGTGTGTCAATGAATGCAAGTCTGGTGTGTGTGTGTGTGTGTGTGTGTGTGTGTGTGTGTGTATGTGTGTGTGCATACGATACAATGAGTACACACAAACCATATGGATGGTGGGTAGAATATAAATAAAAC
>JAPTGZ010000005.1:28806833-28821867 GCA_029814645.1 Fowleria isostigma | reverse complement strand
TCACACACTCACTCTCACACCTATCTACACACACACACACACACACACACACACACACACACACACACACACACACAGAGGAATAATGAAAGATATCTCTTTCTGTACCGAGTCAGGACTGTTCTCCTTGTGCCGTGTCAGGCATACTGCACAGTCTGTCCTCACACATGAAATAAAGATGAAGCCAGAGTTTAAGTCCCGTATTTAATGCAATTATTCTGCAGAAAAAGCTGTCCAAAAAAACCTCACCCCAGGGAGATGAATCATATTGACATTCAAAGTTTGCCCTGTTTTCAGCTATTAGAGTGACAAAAACGGAGATTCCCATTAACTGCAATGTTAATGGAAGAATAAGGTTGATGTAAGAGTGTTATCAGACCGTGTGTGTGGATCACAAATCTACCACAATAGCTGCTCAAATCAATAATGTAGTGACACAGGAAGAGGTTGGTCCTCTATGGCAGCCATTTATATTGTATCACTTTATGTAATCCTTATGTAACAGAGCTCATTCACAAGAGTTTTAACCAGGACTAAGATAATACACCACATTACATCAAGACTAAAATCTCTACACTGGCTTCCATTTATTTACAGAATAAATGGTAACTAAGTGCTGCAAGTAGTTTATAAATGACTGAATGGTTTAGGCCCCAGATTCTTGCGACATGTTTAACCCATAAAGACCCAAACAGCTACTAGCGACAAAAAACATCTACTAATCTAAAACCATTAACAGCTTCTGAACCACTAAACCTATCAATATGTTGAAATATTTCAGGTAAAATGCAGTTTGTCATCTTGTCATGGTGATCAGATATGACCCATTTAGATGTTAAGAGGCTCTGTAGTTGCTGTGGAAACACTGTCGTCTTCTACAACACTGAATCACCAGTAAAACCCATAAAGTTGGATCAGTGACAGTGGAGGGGCACAACTAGGTTTATGTTCAGTTAATATTTTTGCTGAAAAAGTTGCTTTTACATCAGTTTTTTCTGTATTCATATAGTAACCTTTGTATTTACCCTGAACTGTAATAAATATCTATATGATCTGTGAATTAAATACAGGAAAATACCTGAATTGCACAAAAAAACTACTAAATTACAGAAGATAGCATTATGAGAAATTATGATAAACTGTTTAAGAAAGGTTAAAAAGAGAGAGAAATTCACGTAGGAACCACAGAAGTACCAGGTCTCTATGGGTTAAGGATTCTAACCTGGGTAGAACTGTTATACTGCAAACAAATGGAACAAAATGCAAGTAGAGCTTAGATTTGCCTCAAATATAGACATTTTTAATCCAGGTTGAAAATTTTTTGCTTTTCATGTGCATATGAATGAACTCTATAACTATATTGTTTGCACTGTGTTTATTGTCATTGCACTGTTCAGGTATTGTTGGTCTGAAGGCCGTTACATTCATTTTATATTGATAAACATATATGTATATATATGTATATATATATAGTGTATATTATATATTATTGAGATCTTCTATTGTGTAAGCTCTCCCCTTTCATTTTTTTCAAGAGGTTTCTTATATTTATGTAAAGCACACAGCCTTTGTGTATGAAATGAGATACATAACTAAACTTGACCAGCTTTGTCTAGGATCCACGGATCATCATGGACACTCTCACTTGTTGCCATATTTATATAATAAATAATAGGAGTGTGACAACATATCGATATGGCAAAATATCGCGATATTTACTATTACGATTGATTATCAATTTGCTCTTGCTGCATATCAATTTTTTAAAAGGCTATTACTATTCAAGTATAGCTGCTTTAAACCTCTTTCACTTTCCCTTCACTTCCCCCAGTGTGTGGAGTCACTGTTTTACATGTCCTCCAGGGGGCGCTCCTCACAAGAGTGGCTGAAAATTGAATGGAAGTCACAGATGAAGAAAAACAAACAGAAGTTGTGAGTTTAACTTCACTGCACTAATTCAAGCAGTGGAGTTAAAGTGAAAGATGCAGCATTTGCATCGATAAATCCAGTGTGGAATTACTGTAGCTTCTATTGTGTGGATGGTACAAAGCCAAATAAGGACTTTACATTACATACAAAGTACAAACTATCTCATAAAAATATGATACATGGGCAGTGCAAAAATCGTGCCCATGTAGAGACATGAGACGACATGTTTATGAATGATTTTAAATCAGACTGATCAAATGAAACGACATTGTCACACCAGTCCTTATGGCATTTGCCATGCTATACGAACACATTCTGTATCGTTCACAACACCATTTGATGGAGGTCAATGTCCGCCAAGATCTCCGGTTCATATAGCATTAACCCTCAGTGCACCATATTTGATGCATTCTTTCAGATTTGACAGGGGTTAAAAAGACGTGTTGAACATGAAAGCCTATGTGTACAGATAACACATCAATTAAATGTCATATGATATCACATTGTTTAAAATAGTGTAATAGTGTCACTGTCAGACACAAAAAAATCCGGTTTCCAGTTCTGTTGAACTAAAATATTGTCATTGTTTTTGCACTACTGCTGTTTTCACTATTGCGTATTGCATTATATTATGAGGTACCCTGAGTTTCCCAGCCCTAATACATAATTGTGTTATCAAACTCTACATGTTTATCACCTCATTTTTAAGTTGACATTAATACAAAGTAACTTCATTATTGACAATAAAATTGGAACATTTTGTTTTCAGACATGCTCTTTTTATTGCTATTGATAAACATCAGTAATCACCTTTAACCAGGTGTAATGGTTACATACTGAGCCCCAGTTACACTTTATCTACCAAGAGTAAATCACACTGTCACAACCATTTCTTAAGAAGAGTTGAAAATATTTTATTCCAACTTTACGGCCAACAGTGCATTTATTTTAAAATTATGTTGTTACACTGACAGTGGCCGGTCTGGATGGAAAGTAGTATTATTCTAATCTGTAACAATTCTGAAATGTCTGTAATTGTAACTGTGGCTATACAACATTAACTCTGATGCTGTGCATCATAATGTAGGATCCATGAAAGAAGGATTCCTGAAATGTATAATGAAATAAAGTCTGATAAACAACATCTAGACAATGGAGATATCACATCACGATCGCCAGACTAGACGGACAATTAACTTTTTCGATAGACAGTACAAATGATGTAATTTTGTCTGAGCACCACTTGAAACATTTTATTATTTGTTCCATAGATCATACAAGTATCCAATATCCACTCACTGATATGATATTCTGCCTCAGTTCACTCTGTGGAGCTGTGGAAACATCGCTTACAGTTTGATCTTTTCCTAGTGCATTCTCACAAAGTGCATTGAAAAACAAGCGATTACTCAAGTGCAGTTTTATTCAATTAAAACACCTTGGCCTATTCTTCCCATGGTCTTCTGAGTGTTTCATTATCAGTAAATTACAAGTAACTCCAGGTTTGGGTGTAATATGGGCTTTCAAATACTTACCCACCTCAGGCATGGTTCAGGTCTGTGCTGCATCTTTTTGGGTTTGGGTTAGGACCATTTTAAATTTTCAAGCCCATTTAAGGCTGTAAGGCCTGTGCCCTTAGAGGCATATTTTAATGGGAGGATGTAAATTTCCTGGGACAGCGGTTCTGTGGGTGTTGTCAATGATTCATTAGCAAGCCTGAGGAGAAGTTTCAATTCGGAGCAAAAAAAAAAGAAGCAGAACACAATATTTACTGCACCACTTAATCCACACCCAAGCAAAAAAAAAACCAAACAAACAAAAAAACCCCAACAAAAAACGGTGTGTGTTTGGCATTGTTACTGAAGTACGTACACAAATACAGAGACGTTCATTGGTAAGCATAGACAAAGCGTTGACATGTGCAAGAAGCAATACATGCACAGATAGGCATACACACATGAATCAGTGACTTCAAAGAGCCACGCTGTACTGCCGCAAGCCATGAACAAAGCAGAGAGAAGCAGAGGGCAACTTTTAATTTTAAAGCAGTCTTAATGAGGTTTGCAGAAAAAGAAAGTATGTCAAAATCACTGTGTTTGTGTGTGTTTCTAGTGTTTGTGCAGGAATTCTCATGTAGTAACTGCACGGGCAGGTACTGTGTGGGTGTTAATGCAGTAGGCGACTTTATCAAAGAAAAGCTGTGAAGCTGAAGAAAGAAATTAATTTTTTCCCTATGTGGAATTGGTGGTTAGAGAACCTCCAGTTTGGTGTAAAGATTGAGCTGAGAGTAATGTCTCATGAGGTGCATGTGTGTCTTGGAGTTTTGGGAACAAGCAGATACACACACTACAGAGGGAGCAGCAGGGCGACACAGATATATCTTGATAGAGGGATCATTAAAAGTACGGAGCTTTATTTCAATTTATTATAAATCACTTCTGAAACAGATTTGCGAGTGGGAAAACACACACACACACACACACACACACACACTCTCTCTCTCTCTCTCTCTCTCTCTCGTGTCAGTGGCAGTGCAGCGGCTCACTTTGAAGTTGCTCTCATTACTCGCCCTACACAGCAGGAAATCCCACTAATATCTGTGTGTCCAATCCATGATACTAATATAAATACATTACAGAATGCATGAGTCTGTTGGTGTGTGCCTCACTGTGTGTGCTGTGTGAAGGTGAGGGTGAGTCATATTTAGAGATGCAAATTAATACTCTTCAAAAGAACTGATTATTCAGTCTTACAAACAAAGGTTGGAAAAGAGGGGAAAGATCACTCAAAAGGTGAAATTGAATATCAGGGGGTTAAAAAAGTAAACAAAGCAAAACAAACAAATAAGAAAAACATATGTGCAACCGCCATGCTCACAGTTTTAAAATTGTAATCTTAATGTATTTAAGAGACAACAACAGTTGACCAACTCTACAACTAAGTAAGAAGATAATCAAAATGCAAGAACCACAAGAAAAAAAATCAGTAACGACAAGCAAAAATCTGGTAAAAACCAAGGAATACCAACATGTTTTTGATTCTGGATTTAAAAACATGAGGCATAGGAGTGAGTCTAATATGCACAGGCAAATACATTCTAAACCAAATAAGTCACACATGCAATATTTTGTTGGAACACCTTTGGCTTTGATAATGGGACACATTCACTGCGGCTTCATTTAGGACACATGCTCATGCAGCGCCACAATAAGTGTTCCAAATGTTAAGGTCTGATTCATGTTTGTTGATGGTAAGCTCCAGTTCAGGACACGCCACAGTCTCAGTTCAAGAATTTATTCTTATTACACAGAAAATATAAAACACTCTGCGCTGGTCCTTCTCGCCCAGGCCTACCAGCGTGTTGTAGAACAAGAGAAGGCCCTGATTTTTGGGTACAGTTAGATTTATCTTCTTGGGGTCTCCACCCCCAAACAATAGGTTGGAGTTTAAGAAACAATCGGCTTCTATTGGTCCTTACCTACTTGACGTGACCACCAACCCAGGCCATGCCCCGTTTACGCAAAATGTGTGTAAGCAAAGTGTTTGTGTCTGTTGTCCCCAGGCACAGGAATGTAGGTCATGTCCTAATCAACAACAATTGATTAAACTAACCCTGACCTAATCTTACAAGAAGGCAGATTCATCAGCCCATAGCATATGAACATAAATTTACGTTCTACGAGACAAATTTATCAGTACAGTTAGTACATGACATGTGACATTAGCATGTGAACCTTACTTGGGAACAGAAATTATTTTTCACAACATTTATTTCTGTCCAGAGTTGCATTCCTTTTTTGCTATGATCTTGTATTGATGATTGGAACGTTGGACCACTACTGCATAAAGACTTTTCCAGTACATCCGAAGCAGTTGGTTTCAAGTCTGAACCAATCCATTTGTGGAAATGTTGCCTCATGCTCTCTGAAACACTTTTTCACAATTTGAGTCAGATAAATCCTGGTGTTGTCCTCCTGGAATATGTCTGGGCCATCAAGAAGACAGTCATTTGGAACTCATATTTGGACACTTAACATTGCTGAACCTAGACCTGAACCTCAGATCTTATCACTACCCCCAGAGATTTGTACTGTAGGCACTAGGCATGATGGGTAGTCACCTCATCTACTTCTCCTCTCACTCTGATCTGCCCATCACTCTGGAAACATCTGGACTTTTTTATGCAGTCCACTTTTAATGCACCTTAGCTGTTTTTGTACTTATTTATTTTACTCAATGAAGTCTGAATAGCAACTTTTTTATCCTTTTTTTTTGTTTGTTTTTGGCCAGGCTGTGTAATTCTAAATTTTGGAAGCAGCACCTGCAAAATCTTGACACAACCAGAAACAGATGTTCACCAGACGTGAGTGATCGTAATGGGATGAGTGTGATAATGTTGGCGCTACCGTCACCTGCAGACTAATTCTCAAATGCGAATTAGTCTTTGACCTCACTTTTCATTTGGGATTTCCATGGGGGTCTGACCAAGAAGCACCGCCCATCATCACATCAAACCACACTGGACCTGCACTGTAGCAGATAAACGGTCGCTGGCCTGGACTGATTGCTTTCAACTCAGAATCAGTTTTAATTAGAGCATGCTCTACCTAATCTGCATTGCTCTGAAACTGAGAAGGAGACTTGGCCAACACCCATACTCGGGTTTATTCTCTACTGAAGATAAAACCCTTTGAAAAAAAAAAAAACCTTAGATAGCTGTTATTGTTACGTTATGTCATTTAGTGTGTATTCTTTTGACACCGTTGCTGTCACTCAGGTAAATATGCTTCCCAGGAAATACCACGCTATTAAGTCCTACTTCTTTGAAATACTTCAGGGATGTAATTCCCTGAAAATCCTGACATGCTAAAGGTGAAATGAAAGAAAGAGAGAGATAGGAATGACAGAAACAAGACACACATTGAAAAAGATGAGTAAATCCCTTTTTTTTTCTCTCTATTTATGTCTGTTGGTTAATAGATGAAATGGTGCAGTGTGGGAGGGAAGTGAATTGTTAATTAAACATTTAGACAGCAGCATTTCCTTGTCTTGAAACAGAATTAATTTAATCTCAAAACAGAGAGGACTTAATTACAGGCCACAGCAGTTTCTTTTAGAGAAGCACTGTCTGCTTATCATCAAGTGTATCATGAAACTTTAAATCCTGTGTTAAAGTTCAGTGAAGCGTCCAGCAGATGTAAATATGCTGTTAGACACATGCATAGAAATACATGAACATGTCTTGTTTCTGTTCCACTGGAAAATATGAGTAATAAGATCAAAAAAATACACTTTACACTGTGTTCCACAGAGGTGAATAATCTAGGTAAATAGTCACAGCACATTAGCAGTAAGTCATATTGTATTCGTCTCTGAAGCCTCAATAATCAGGTTATTAGCGATAAACTGAGCGCTTGGTGTGTTACTGCTCAGCAGACGTAAAGCTCATAATTCAATTAGCCCGGTGGAGATGAAAATGCCACAACTGGTGAATTGTGTAATATTGCTGTGATCCAATACAGCTGAGACTGTTCTTTTTATCTGAATTCAATACTGACTGTTTCTGTCTGATCTCACATTAGTATGCACAGCCTGTGATGTAATGTCTCTAAACAATACATGATCTGGTATTTTCACAAATTGCAAAATTAAAAGCCTTAAGTTTGTATTGAAAGAAAACGTACACATCTGTAAAACTAGCAACACTGACACTTTACAACAGTCACATTCATTTATTATTTGATGTATATTTTTATTTCAATGTGAATCTGTGGCATTGATCATTCATTATTTGATGTATATTTTTATTTCAATGTGAATCTATGGCATTGATAACTACAGCTACTCTCTTGGATAACTTTCACAGCAGGAACGTTGTTAGAATTGCCCAGCTGAAAGCTTTCACATCGTCTCAGGTACCTGATGCAGGTTTTTAACCTGGATCTTCACTAAAATCAATATGAGGGCTTGTAGTTCACAGGAAGACGTTTTTCATCTCACAACTTTTTTCCGGTATAGGTGCTTTCTTTCAGCCTCACAGACAGACCAAAGTATTAAAAATAGCTTTAGTATTATTGATTTTTGCCATCTGTCAGTCTGTATTTTTTTTCTTATGGTGCAGTCTGTGGGGGTTTTGATGTTGTATCATCCTTGTTTCCATCCTCTAAAACCGTCTTTTTACTTAACAATGTCTGCTTTCAAGCAGACGTTCTAAGAGTGATTAAAAGACCTTCTTGTTTCCCTTGACCTAACCCTCACAGATTTGCTTTCAATAGAGCAGTGAAGGTGTGCATTAATAAGCTCTCTTTTAATGGGCTTGTTTTTTTGGCACCATCAAAGACACCAAGCGTAGCTGTGAATTTGGCTGCAGCACTGACAGTCTGAGTGTCGATGAGTGTGTGTGCACTTACAGAAATACACAGACATAATTTGATATTGTCTTTATCTGGAAGTCTGCTCTCCACAGGGACAGTTATTTATGATGGGAGTGAGGCTATAAAACAAACGATGATTTAATCACTTTTATACCGATCCAAGGACAACAGTGAGAGGGAACGCAAACATCAGCGCTTATGTCCGTGTGTTTGAGCAGACGCTGTATGCATACTACACGTTCCTCTTAATCTGCTGTCTCAATAAGAAATATTAAGTTTGTGATTATCCTTGAAAGTATTCAGAACTTTCATGTCTTCGTCTTTAGTGTTGGGGATGTGTGTTTGAGAGGGAGGAACAGACAAGGTTGCCTGATTTTGTCATTTTAGTGATTATCATTGAGAGGCTTTTAATTTGAGGCCAATGGGCAGAGCTGGCCTGTTGCTGCCCTAGGCAGATTGCAGAGAGGGTGCCCATCCCCTTACTGGGGAGCAGCACTCATAATACATTGAAACACAACAGAAAGTTATCCAACTTATAACCAACTTGACTCACACTTCAGAAGACATGTAACTACCCTATTTTAACTGTGTTTAATGTATTTTGTACTGTAAAGCACTTTCTGACCTCCATCTTGAAAGATTCTCTAGAAATAAACCTTAATTATTACTTACATACCCTGCCCCAATGCATACTGGGAAACCCTACTTAGCTGCTCCTCCAAGCAGCAGATCTAGGTTTCCCAGAATCTTCAGGTCACAAATTGCTTTACAGTCCAAAATAGAGTAAATACAGTTAAAATAGGGTAGTTACATGTCTTCTAAACCGTGAGTGGTTGTATGTTTCATGAGTTTCTGTAGTATTTGCTCAAACTACAAGTATTGTTCTCAAACAAGGGGAGAGGTGCCACCTAACACCAGCAGAGCACAACACACCACCTGTCAAATGCTTGGCTGGTGAGCGGAAGGTTGTGGGGTCCATCCTCTCTTCTGTCAGCTGAGAGTGAGTGCTCCTTCTCTACCCCTTCTCTCATTGGCTGGCTCTGATCAAAGTAATACTGGAAGACATATAGGCTGAAATGAATATATAATATGGTTATTTTCAGATCAAGGATGTACTTTATAAGAAGTACATTAAGAAAGTTTAGATGCCCCTCCCCCAACAAGGGGTGCCCAAGGTGGCTGCCTAGTCCGCCTGTGCCATGGGCTGCCCTGCTAATGGTATTTGTTTTAGCAGCCGTGCACACTGGTGTATGGGTGTGTGTATGCGCAGCTACAAATGTGAGTGTGTGTGACTAAAGGGAGGAGGGGTTTAGATGTAGTGAAACTGACAGACTGTACAGATGTATAATAAATGGGCTAGAACAGACAGGGAAGAAAAGGAACATCATTCACACTCTCTGACACACATCCATGCACAACTGCACACAGACAAAAAACACCAATGACACACACATAAAGCACATGGGTGCAGTCACACATGCACCGTGTGCTGACTAATCATAAAGTAGATGTAATATATAAAAGTTCATGATTCTGCACATATGCTGCTAGGCTAATGATTTAAAGCATAACTCATTAGTAGTATGGAGCTCACATATAAAATGTGGATTAGCGCACTTTGAGACAGGACATTAGAATGTGTGTGAGAGGGAAAGAGACAGCAACAGAGGGAGAGCTACATTTGGAGAGTGCACTTGTTAAGGGGTGTCGATTTGTTCAAGAGTAAAAGTCATCCATAAATGATTGTATTTTTCTCTCCAAATGTTTCTAGGAGTGAACATGAATGATTTCCCTAAGTGTGTGTAGGAGAATGAGGTAAAAGAGCAACGGAACAAAGTACCAAATCTCTCATTATCCCACATTGTGAGTGAAATAACCAATGTTGCTGGGGTTGCCTATCATCTTATCCTCAACAAACGGAAATGAGTAAGTGTGAAATGGGCACAGAGGATATTTTCTTGCGTCAACTACGTGCAGTGATGTGATTTTGAATCATAATGTTGCACCATTTGTTTCTGGGCTGCATTTCTCTGTAATTTCTCTTGCTACCTTATACTTGCCTCCCATGTAGTTATACATTTGTTCTCTGCTTTTTTTTTTTACTGTCCCCTCTTTCTTACATATCCTTGTTTCCATCATGACAACAATTCCGCTTTCTGAAACCTGAATTAATTTCACAAGACCTAATAAATGTTCTATTTTTGATCTCTTGAATTTCTGATGCAGTGCTGCTCATGTTATTTACACACTTGTTAACAGTATTTTCAGGCTTGTCACTAGATGTTTACGGCATAATTCAGGGTGGCTTTCACAACTGTATATAACCTAATCTAGGATGTCAGTGAGGAATACAAGATGAAAAAAATGCAAATTTCTGATACAAAATGGAAAATAAATTTCCTTTTTCCTTCTTTCTCTTTTTCTCCCAGGTGGTGTATGTATTGCCCAGTCCTTGAAGATCCCAAGGGAGCCCAAGCCAGGAGAGTTTGACAAGATCATCAGACGCCTGCTGGAGACCTCCAATGCCAGGGCTATCATCATGTTCGCTAATGAGGATGACATACGGTAAGTGTGCTGAACTTAAACAAGCTCTTGGCTGTCAGCACTCCTGAATCTGCTTTCTGAAAAAGGTGCTGTAGTCAGAAAAAGTGGTCAATACCTGCATTCTCAGTTCAATTTGGAACCTTTCTGATACTCAGAGATACTTAAGTAGATTTTTTTTAGGTATCTGTACTTTTCTTGAGTATTTATTTTTCTGGCAGCATTTGACTTTTCTTCCTACATTTTCATGTAAATATCTGTTCTTTATACTCCTTACATTCTCCCAATAGGCTTGTAATTTTTTTCAAACTAAACAGATGTGACAGTACATAAATTACAGCACGGTGCAGGACTCTGGTCAGTATTCACTGTGGAATTAGAAAACAGAAACTTTTATGATTTTTTTGTGGTTAAATAAATATTGTTTCATTCATGGCAAAAAAAAAAGCACTTTTACTTTTGTACTTTATTACAATTGAGAAGGTGTACTTTTTACTTTTACTCAAGTAAAGGAGTTGAATCAGTACCTGTACTTCTACAAGAGTATTTTTTTTCACACAAGTAGCTGTACTTCTACTAAAGTACAGAATGTGACTACTTTTGCCACCTCTACTGATACTTTATGTTCTTTTCACTTAACTGGTGTTATCTAAACCATGATACAGATAATTTCCCTGCTCTTGGGATCTCCAAGACACCACAACTACTATTTTTCTACAATATTTATTTGGATCCAATTGTCTTAATTCTCTATTTGTTTCCTTCTACATCAAAACAGACGAGTTCTGGATGCAGCAAAAAGGAACAACCAGACAGGCCACTTCCTGTGGGTGGGTTCAGACAGCTGGGGGTCCAAGATCTCTCCTGTGATTGGCCAGGAGAGGGTGGCTGAGGGAGCCATAACGATTCTTCCAAAAAGAGCATCTGTAGATGGTGAGAAAGGCACAAATAAATCACACCATGCTACATCCTGCCATGCCAGTAACAGTCACAGTATGCTACTGAAACTAACTGTCAGGGTCGTGTCTTAGAGAGATTGTATCTGTGCAGAAACTTGTTCCCCACACCAGGCTTTGAGATAAATGAAAGGAAGCTGAAGTTGTGCATGTGTGTGTACCAAGTCTAATAGATCAAATTAAGGGGACTGGGGGAAACACCAGAGACAGAAAGTGAAACACGCTCATGTTCCCCTCACTCTTGATCCCAACGGGTGACAAGTTTTTGCCATTAGGACAGAGAGTATATCCTCATTTGCTCCCTGTCAGAGCTTCCTATTAGATAATTGACTCCTGGAGGGGCACAAAGGCTACCACAGATAAATAGAGAGGGAGAGCCCATGCAGAGGTTTCAACACATCCTCAATACCTAAACAATCAACTATGAAAGAATAGATTAGTTGCCATTGGCTTCCAAAACGAAATATATCCAAACCAAAGGTTTGTACATAGAAGATAATGTGGAAGAAAAATATAATACCAAAGTACATTTGCCAAAATGACACTGATAACGTTTCGTTGGATTAAGGGAACAAAAGCTACTTCGGTAGGGCTAGAAAAGATCACAGTAAAGCCTAAAATAACAAACTTATCTGACGAATGCTACAAAAAGAAAAATGTACCTTTAATTGGTTGCATTTAATCCACGGAGTCTGCAATAAGCCTCCCTGGTTGTTGTTTTTTTTTTTTCCTGCCTCCCCCTCCCCCCATTGCATAATGTCACCAGAGCAGCATTTCATTATTTTTTATATAAACTCTTTGGCATAATTGCAATTTTGCCAGAAAATGTAAGAGGTAACCTTTGTCCACATTTTCCATTTGGTATTTTTCCTAGTGAGGCTGTGCTAGAAAGCTTTGGTTGGTCGACATGCAGGAAGAACCTGACAGTGTATTGCGTCTGTAAAGTGATAATACTGCTTAATCAAACAATCAAGAACTGAAGCCTCCCATTTAATCAGTAATTCAGCCTTAGCTGATTGGCTGATTGAAAAATTCTTTCTAAATGTATGTAAATGTAGTGGGCACAGGCAATAAGAGTCCATGCTTCGGCAGTCTGTCAGTCGCACCACACAGGTGCACACAAGGACAATTTCCCTGACATAAGAGGAAATTAATCAGGGCAGCTCCTGTCAGCCTTTACAATGAGTCAAGCGTGGTACAGGCTGTCCAAAGTGCATGGTCCTCAGTGGTTTCCCTCCATGGTTTGCTTCACAAGCACAGGGTTGCCCTGTTGCACAGTTCTATTCATATTTGACACCTTCTTACATGTAAAATATGTAATATGTTTTGATTGTTGTTTGTATGTAAACACTTCAACCTTGATCCTTCACTTAACAAACGAGGGGTGAAAATGGTGGTTGAGTGAACGACATACCGAATGAGGAGTGGGTGGTGTTAGTGAGAAAATAAATAAAGCTTTATTTTCCGATTGTTTCTCATTAATTGTTTAAATCCACACATGAACACCATCGCATAACTCTTTGGGAATGTTCTAGAGACAAAGCGCTTTGTCTTCTGCATGTGTCGACATATGGGGTTGAATCCACAGAGAATGGATTGCACCTAATTGCACATGGAACCTGCTTTGTTCTTTACAACTATTCATAAATGTTTTTGTGTTAATGATTTCCTTCTTCAAACATGCCAATAAAAGTTTTGTACCTGAATGGATAGTAAGAATACCTATTATAACTGATCATCAGTGGATTTTATACTTAAGTGCCAAAATTCAGATATAACACATATACCACCCTCATCCCTCCAATATCTGACTGAAGATTTCATACTTGATATGATTAAACATTAATTCAACATCATTCAGACCTCACAAATTTGAGAATTTGTAGATATTGTGAAATACAGACAGAGCATCAGAGATGAGTTCTCTCTTTTGTGAATTAGGCGATTTTTGCACTGAGGTATATTTGCACAAAAAAGGGCCAGTTTTGCACAGAATGTATGGATGTTTCCAAATGCCACAGGTACAATATTAGTGCTATACATGCTTGATAGCACATGTTACAGTGAAGTCCACTCTTTGTGGGTCCTTTATGAATTACATGTGATATTTTTGACTCATTTGTACTTGTTTGCAAAAAGCTGTGCAATCTTTGTGTGAATATGGTCTGTGGTTTGCATGAGACTAGGTTGAGAGGTTTCTGTAACCCTGTATGTGCCTTGAGTTACCAAGGAAAATGACCGCCAAAGGATCACACAGCTTTTGAGGCTGCAAAATTGATGCAAATGAGACAACATATAACATGAAAATTACACATCACCTGCAAAGGGGGAATTCACTGCAAACTACACTAACAAGGAAACAGCACCATAGTGCGTCTGTGCCATTTGCATGAATTTGAAATGAGAATTTTCCTCCAGTCAGTAAAAATCTGCCTGATTCTATGCAAATAAGTCTCAATGCAAAAATGTGTTCATTCAGAAAAAGACGAGAACAGTAAATTAGGTTAGGAAACATTGACATCCGCTGAAAGCAGAGATTAATTGTGCACAAACTATCTTTAGCTATCTGACTTTGTGTGTGTGTGTGTCTTTCTCTCTCTCTCTCTTTCTCAAAATCTTGTTACGATTGGATGATATTCTATTAATATTTAACAATATTAAGGGTAAATCTTTCACTTAGCTATTAGAGAGGTCAGTTGGATCTATTTAAGACTTCCAGCTACTTAAAAATAAAAATGTCCCGACAGTGTAAATTGAGATCAAGCTGTTTTATTATAATACTTAGTATAAACCAGGAATCAGAGAGGAACAGATTTAGAGCACAAAACATTAACAGCTGTCAGATCCAGACCAATCCTAAATAACAGCTGTTCTTAAGTAATAATATGTCTTATTCTACCTAGTTGCAAAACTTGCTAGCTCCTTACAGATTATAATTTCATGCCAACATGCAATGCAATTCAGAGTTCACAATCCATTTCTTTTGGATTCTGCCCTAAAAGTATTTTATAAGTGAGTAATACACAGTATCTATGAGTATGTAGAGTTCTGTCTGTGCAGATGCTGTTTTTAGTTATACATGCTCACTCACAATAACATACATATGTAGGCCAATGTTTCTAGGTTAATACGTCACCACACAGATGTGATTATGGAATGAAATTATTATGAGTCTTTAACTAATATTATTTTAAGGAAACCATCACATATTTTACCTTGAGTGAAGTCTTCTGC
>JAPTGZ010000005.1:28785640-28797656 GCA_029814645.1 Fowleria isostigma | reverse complement strand
TATTGTTCATTATAGTGATGGCCTGGAGGAAAAACCTGTTCTTGTGTCTGGAAGTTTTGGTGTACACTGTTCTGTATTGTCAGCCGGAGGGAAGAAGTTCAAACAGAATGTGTCCAGGGTGTGATGGGTCTGTAGAGATGTTTTCTGCCCATGTCCTGACTCTGGAGGAGTACAGGTCCTGGATGGTGGGCAGGTTAACACCTATGATCCTCTCTGCAGACCTGATTGTCCCTTCCAGTCTGTTCCTGTCCTGCCTGGTGGCTGAACCAAACCAGACGATGATAGATGTGCAGAGAACAGACTGGATTATGGCAGTGCAAAACTGGATCAGCAGCTCCTGGGGCAGGTTATACTTCCTGAGCTAATGGAGGCTTATCCGGAGCTACTTCCTCTACTGGGTTTTCTTGATTATGGAGTCTGTGTTGGGAGTCCACTTGAGGTCCTGGGCGATGGTGGATCTCAGGAACCTGAAGGGTTTCACAGCGGTGACAGTGTTATTGTGCATTGTGATGGGGGCCAGTATAGAGGGCTGCTCCTAAAATCCACTCTTATCTCCGCAGTTTTGAGCCTGTTTGGCTCTAAGTTTTGGCTGCACCAGAGAACCAGCTGTTCCACCTCCTGTCTGTAGGTAGGCTCGTTGCTGTCTCAGATGAGGCTGATGACTTGAAGAGTTTGACAGATTGATCACCTGAGGTGCAGTCACTTGTATAGATGGAGAAGAGTAGTGGGGAGAGCACACATCCCTGGGGGGCACCTATGCTGGTTGAATGAGTCCTGGATGTGAATTTCCACAGCCTCACCTGCTGACTTCTGTCTGTCAGGAAGTCTGTGATCCACTGGCAGGTGGAGGCTGGGATGGTGTGCTGGGTGAGTTTGTGGCAGAGAATGTCCGGGCTGATGGTGTTGAATGCTGAGCTGAAATCCATAAACAGAATCCTTGCATAAGTCCCTGGGAAGTCAAGGTGCTGCAGGACATAGTGCAGACACATATTGACTGTGTCATCCACTGACCAGTTTGGCCTATATGCAAACTGCAGGGGGTCCAGTAGGGGTCCTGTTATGACTTTCAGGTGTCTTTGCATCAGTCTCTTGAAGGACTTCATGATCACAGATGTTAGGGCCACAGGTCTGTAGTCATTTAGTCCTGAGGTTATGGTTTTCTTGGGGACTGGTATTATTGTGGAGTATTTGAGGCAGGAGGGGACTTCACACTGCTCCAGAGATCTATTGAAGATCTGGGAGAAGATCGGAGCCAGCTGGTGAGCACAGACCTTCAGACAGGACGGAGACACCCCATCTGGGCCTGGAGCTTTCCTGGTCTTTTGTCTCTTGAATAACTCCTCTAGGGGCAGTAACAAAGTTGTGTTAAAGGTGGGATCATGATTCCAGAACGCCATGTAAAAGGAACACCTCTCATTCAGCAACCAAGGTGTGACGTTTTGATGATGGTGACCCCCGGTGTAGGAGAAACAGGCAAGAAGCTGATGATGCCAGGCAAGGAAGCCCACGGTGCTGGGCACAGAAGCGGACCAGTGCCTCCCACCCGCTGTCTCTCCCATGCCGGGGGGGATTTTAAAATGTGCACCGGTCACCGCCTCTTTGATTCCGTAACGCAGGTCCGTTGTGTAAAAGCCCACCCCGTTTCACCTCTGTTATGCCTTTGTCTTGGCTGTGTAAATCAGTCAAAGGTAGAAAAAAGATCAGATTACTGCCTTTCACTTTTATAATGTCTTATATATCACTGAAAAGCACAATGTCTTCTCTTTACCCAAATAAAAACAAAACATAATGCACTTAAAGAACCATGTTGACATTGTAGGTTGTGTTGATGTGTCACAGTTATATGAAATCTACATGTCTGTGTAGGCTCTCATTTGCCCAGGTCATCATTCTTCTTGGCAGTTCTGCTCGGTTCAGCTGGACTAAACTGGATTAAATACACACTAGCATTTGATACACACATTATTATAATGCTAAAACATGCAGTTGAGGTAATGAACTGAAATAATTCTACTAATGAATTCTACTAACTTTGTTGTCGAGGTGTCACAAAGCTGTGTTTGTTTTTGGAATGTACTGTAGCTGTGATGAGTCAAATTTACATCCTTAACTTGTCATTGCGTAAGTAAATATTAACCATTAAAAAGGGAGTGAAAAACTGGAATAAATAATACCCGGGTTGTAAAAGAGCAACTTGTTTCATAGAAGTTTTAACTGTACTGAAGGCTGTTGAAGGGAAGATGGCTCCCAGCCCTAACGACTTTTCAAAAATCCAATTCGCTCAACAGCCTTTAGATTCAGAGCCAAATTTATCGCCATGTCTACCTCCGTCTCCCCCCCAGCCCCTGATTCTTGAAGGCTAAAGTCATTAAGATTAAATGTAAACAAGTAGACTTGGAGCTGGTTGTGTCGGTGTCTGTCACTGCATGCCTGTCTGAGAAGGCACTTCTATATACAGACCCAAAAAATGCCTCATACACACCCGTTGGCTCCGTCTTCAATAATGTCTGCTTTCTTGGGTGCATACCACCATTCTCTCGCGCTTTCTTTATCTCACTCTCCATTGTTTGATCTCAGTTCTCTCTCTCCTCTCACTACGTTATTGTTCTTTTTCTTTGTCTTCAGTTGTGTCTTTTTGTTCAGTCTCTCTCCTGCTATTCGTGTGTCTTAAGTTGTAGTAGTCAGAAGCAGTGGAAAGCCTGCTGACATAAAACACGCATTTCCTCGGTAGATGTACACAAGTTTGCTTGCTTATGTGTTTGTGGGTACGGTGTGCAGGACTGAGATTAAAAGAACAGACTGACAAAAGGAAATTAGAAAAAAGTTGAAGGCGGTGGCAGAGAAAGTGAGCATATTTGAGTTGTGCCAGGACAATGATTCAGCATAACATGAATAATAACTTATGAATAATTTATATTAACTGTGTGTACTATCAGCAGTAATGTATTGCAGTAATAATGTAGAAATGTAATATATATTAGCCACATATGTCATGGACATCACATTATTCATAAAATGTGGTATTCTGCAGTGAATTGCTCTTTATAAAGTAGAAAGCATTCATACTGCAGTCTTGACAGGTCGGAAGAAAGACAGAAAGAAGATGAAAGTAGAGAATGATGAAAAAGGCCCTTTCAGGCAGTAAATAACCCCACCACCAGGCAGGCACCGAAGCAGCAGGCCAACCCTTTGGTCATTAAAGACAAATCTCATTTTATTGTAACTCGACTCATATTTTTGTTGTTACTGCCATCATTTGATCAGTAATTGTAACATTCTCATCACTTCTGAGATTTTAGAAAATGACTGTGATGGGAGATGCCAGATGGTTAGAAAGCTTTTTAACAAACCCACAAGTTAAACAAACTTATTTGGAAGAGAGAGTTAATACAAACAGTGAAGGTGTTTTTTTTGTGTTTGGTTTTTTTTTTGGTTTTGTTTTGGGTTTTTTTTCATTTTTCCTGTCTGTGCTCTCATTTTTAGGTTCTTGGAAAGATTTTTATCATGTGAGTGTGTGTATTTTTCACCCAGTGTCATTTTGTTACAGCAGTGATACTGTACACACCTGATCAAAAATGGTAAGACCAATTGAAAAATTGCATGAATTTGTATTTTGCACCGTTGGGTCTTAACAAAGTTCTTAGAGTTTCAAAATATAAAAAGAAGATATGGTAGTGAGACAACAAACATTGAGTAAGAAATTTATTTAACACAACTAAACTGAAATAGGCAGTTCATCAGCCAATCAGAAGTTTAAGACCACAGCCTTTAAAAGCCAACATATGCGCAAAAATGCTAATTCAATGTCATTTTCTTTCAGGTATTCACACTGTCATGACCTCCTGATGGCAAAGGGAAAATAGCTTTCCCTCTCTGAATGTGGTTGGATTGTTGAGCTGCATAAGCGAGGCCTCTCACAACATGCTATTGCCGCTGAGGTTGAATGCAGTAGGAGCCATTTTGAATTTCTTAAAAGATCCTGCTGCTGAGTCAGAAGACCCGTTTGGCTGTCCATCAAGACACAGGACGATCCTGGACCCAAATTAAGGCCTTTATTGGTGCCGACTGCAGCCCAAAAACCATCAGATGGAGTTTGCGAGAGCAGGACTTTAAGAACAAAAAAAGTCAAAGGCCTCATCTCCTTCAACACAGACACAAAATTGCCCATTTGGAGTTTGCAAGAGAACACCACACATGGGACATATGACAAGGAGATCCCACTGGAGATGTTTTCTAGGTGCCACAGTGGAGGTGGCATGGCCATCATGATCTGAGGGGCTTTTTCCTTCAGTGGAGCAATGGAGCTTCAGGTTGTCCAGGGGCGTCAAATAGCGGTTGGCTATGTGGAGATGTCGCATTACTCATGACTGAAGGCCCTGGTCTGTGTGGTAATGACAGTTTACAATACTTGCCTGACAAATGACTTCTTCCAGAGGAATAACATCACTGTTTTGGACCATCCTGCATGTTCACCTAATCTAAATCCAATTGAGAACAACTGGATGACAAGGGAAGTTTACAAAAATGGACATCAGTTCAAACTGGCTGTCTTACTATGTCCAACCTCAACAGAGATGACGTGCTGCAAGGCCTTGCTCATGCAGCTCAACAATTCGACCATGTTCAAAGACAGAAAGCTATTTTCCCTTTGTTATCAAGAGGCCACGACAGGGTGAATACCTGGCAGGAAATAACATTGAATCCACATTTTTGTGCAGATTTTGGCTTTTTAAGGCTGTGGTTTTAAACTTTTGATCGGTTGATGAACAGTGCATTTCAGTTTAACTGTTGTTTTCAAGAGATTGCTTACTCCAATTTTTTTTGTCTCACTCCCATTTCTTCTTTTTGCATTTGGAAACTCTACTTAAAACCTTAGTAAGATCCAACAGTGCAAAATGTAAAATCATGAAATTTTTCAACTGGTCTTAAAATGTTGATCAGACATGTACTGTGTATAGGTCCTGGGCGAACATCAAGTTATAATGACCACACACACACATGGATTTCTCAGTCTTTGTATGAAGATATTTTTGATATTTGTGATTTGTGCAGTTGTTATAATAATAATAATAATAATGGATTACATTTTTGTAATAATTATGGATTAGATTGATATAGCGCTTTTCTATTAATGCGTACTCAGAGTGAGTACATTGGATTCATTATTAATTCACTCTCATATTCACCCTCTGGTGGTGGTGGTGGTGGTAGGCTACGTTTGTTGCCACAACTGCCCCGGGGCAGCCTGATGGAAGTGTGTCTGCCAATCCACACCAGCAGCAGACACCAAACCTTCATACCTGAGTATGAGTAGCAACATTGGAGGTAAGGTGGGTGAAGTGTCTTGCCCATGGATATAACCATACAGAGACTATGACAGAGTGGGATTCGAACCCCCAGCCCTCTGATTTTTGGATGACCCACTCTACCTCCTGAGCCATGGCAGACCAAGTTCATAAACCACACCTCTTATCTGTCATAAATGTTTCAGCACACGTCTCCAGTCACACATTTACAAATGCTGTTGCATGGAATCATAAACAGTGTAAAATCAACCTGATCGATGTAAAAGGTATGGCTATGTTTTAAATCGGAATTTGTCTCCACTACATATTTTAGTATGGAATGGAATGCAATGCGGTTTTAGGGAAAACTAAAAAACTGTGAGGCTGCAATATTCTATTCTATTTTTTATAGTCAGAACATCCTGATTTAATGATGCAACATTTTCTGAGATATGATACTTGAATTTTTGACACATTTCTTAAAGAAGAAAAGTTTGACCCACGTCTTGACTCTAAACGCATAGATATTTTCTGACATTAAAATGAATCACACCATGGTATAAAGATTGCTTTTGAAATTGATCTGTGATACTGCAGATGCAAAATTTAGTCTTGTGTACATACACTTCCACTCAAACACAGGGTTGAATCTAATCATTATTTGTGCAGCATCATATTGACATAACCCTTGGCTTCAGTGCTCTCTTGTCAAATCATGTAGAGCAGAATCTCTGTTTGATGCTCATTTCCTATTCTATCCTATTGATTATTCATTCCTTTCTTGGCAGATTAGCCCTGAAGCTAGCTCAGAGCAAGACAAATATGGTTATAATGAGAGAACTGTACTGTATTTGTGTACGTGGGTTTCTTGGAGTAGGAGCAGTATTCTTCTTTTCCTTCACTCTATATATACAGCCAAAACATACTTAAGCCAAGTCTCTAAACGTGCATAACATTATGTGGATGATCTATAAATATCTTCTTGTATAATGTGCGTGTGCAGGATCTAGCTTATCTTGTCATCTTTTCTGAAGTCTTTCGAACAGGTTTGATAAATGAGAGAAAACCTAATTAAGCAACTTTATGTAAATGAAGTCATTGCCATCTGAATCGTGTTTGCATGTGAGGTTATAAATACATTTTCTCACTTAATTATACCCAAAATTGTCTCAGCTGCATCTTAAAAGGGAAAATAAATAGGCGTGTGTATATGTATGTATATGTCCACCTGAGAAAAGCAAGAAATAGGAAGAAAAAGAAAAAGACAAGGAACAAACAAAAAAAAAAAAAAATCCTTTAGGTGAAAAAATGAAGGAGGAGGGGACTGAATATGTGTTCCTAATTGATGTTTAATTAAGGAGCTTGTCCAAATCATTAGTCTGTCTGTCATCCGTAGTGCCATCAATCACTCTCTGTGTAAAACCTGGCTGGCACACTGGTCCATGAAGGCATCCATCACGGCACTTAGCCAGTCAGCATTCTTGCATTAGCCTCACCTCGCTGCCTTAATGTATTGGTTTGTGTTTGTATTAGACACAGCATTGGCTTCACTAAAAAGGCAGTGAAGCACATATTAGTCGTCTCTCCGGCATCAATCTCGCTGTAGAACCACCCAGTAAATGAACCGGGAGATGGACCAAAAATTTTGAAGCAGAGCAAGTGTTTGTTTAACCTTGTGAAGTTGAGGAATAAAAGGAAGGATTTACCATGAAACACACAGTGATTTTAATCCTCTCTTAGTCAGCATTAAAAGTAAAACTTACTGTGAGGTGGTTTGTAGTCTTATCCAGAAAAACCTGAAAATACTTTTATTGACGGAAAGACGGGACGACCTCAAGGAACGCATTAATCTTGTTTATATACCCCCTTCAAGTTCAAATGCATATAAGCAATGTTTAAAGAATCATAATGGTTTTGCATTGAAGGGGGGGGAGGGAAAGCGGCATGCAGAAACTTTCACGTTGTTGCCATGAGCAATTTGTTTGCTTTAGAGACATATCAGAGTTAACTTGTTGTGCATGGTATTGTTAAAGGACTTGTATGAAGGTTTGTGGTGCTTTTATTTTTCAGAGGAGTTTTCAGAGGAACTCCCCAACGAAGACTTAAAAGCTGGCTGCCTTGAAGCAATTTTCTTTTTACCTCACAGTTCATAGTAATACCATCCTAACTAGATGTTCTCCCTTTCAGGTATGTGATATCAGCTCTCCATGAGGTCATGTTTGGATTGCTGTCACTATATATGTGTATATATATATATATATATATATATATATATATATGTATATATGTATGTGTGTGTGTGTGTGTGTGTATATATACATATATATATATATATATCAACAATGAGTCATCACCACCTCTGCATTGTTTCAGTATAAGAGATTATGATTCAAGTGCTTGTGTCATGGAACTGAAGAGATATTGAGAGAAGTCTCGGTATCAGTTGTGAGTAATATAAAATACCACCTTGTCCGACTCTTAAAAGATCCTTTTAAAATACCTGGTTTTATCATTAAATTGCTTGTCTGTTGTCAGTCAAAGACTTTAAAGCTAAGTGTTCTGTTTCCCTTCGATCTGTAATAGTGAATTTAGAATCTACAAATAATAGGTTATCTTAATTCCAAACAAAACCATTATCTTTCTATAGTTTAAAACAAAGTTTCCACCCTGCCTGTGGCTTTTTACTCAACAGAGCTAAGATGGGTAACACATTTTTGCAGATCACAGTGCTCGCTAGTCTTCATGCCTATGCAACAAGAACAAATAAACAACCACAAAATATGAAAATGACTTAAAGGCAGATATGGAGATGATTGTGTCCTTGTGCAGTTTTTGGCTTTCCACATCTCATGAAACATGAAAGTTTGTTTTGATCTCTGCCTCTCAGAGTTTTTCTGTGCAAATCCTTCTTTACCACACATCCACCCTGTCAAGATGCCTGTGGTCTCTGATGTCATTAACACTGAGCAGAAAGGCTGAATTTAATTTAGCAGCTGCTGGAATGAAAATGGAATAAAGTGTAATGTGACAGACAGGGTGTATATTATCACATGAATGTTTTATCCGTCCATCTCTGTGTCCTTCTCTTCATCTCTTCACTTTGTGTCCCTGTTTATGCCTTGTTTTGGCTTGTTTGCAGGGACACAAAAGCAAGTCTGCGCTGTATCAAACGCATTACATTTAGTTATTAAGGACACAATAAAAGACGATTTTATTATGTACCTGCATAAGCGTACATGCGCATTATGCACAGAGATGAATGAACAGATCTTTAGCCACTTCACTGATGTGACAACCTTTTACTAGCTCCACACAATGGCTAGACAGATCCAATAAAAGCTTGTAATGTGTTGTACTCTTCACACACTCAGACACACATACTCCTTGCTCCTGTTACAACACCTGATGCAATCCCAGGAAACAGAGACAGTAGTGTTTTCCCAGTTAGCACTACTCATAACAGCATCAGTCGTTTAACTGTCTCAAGGCAGGATTGCGTTTTCTTGCGATATGCTGATTAATGATGCATCGTGTCGTTTCACATCTCATAAGAACAGCAGAGAGAAATTCTCATTATCTCATGACATGTTGATCCATGGTTGAAAGTACAACACTTTGTTCTACTTTTTCCTGAATGAAAATGTGCATAAATGAGGAAAAGATGGTAGAATTTTCAAAATATGAATAATTCATGTTGCCTTCATGTAACAAGGTCAACAATATGATGACAAGTAATGATTGAAATCAACTTTTTGCTTATTCACATGTCAGCATAAAGGTCAAAGCAAGTTCTTTAGGAAGTAAATGTGCATTTGATGAACCTTACTCTTATCTGAGCACCTTTAAGGTGTGTCATTTTTCTTTCAAACAGAATATGTAGTATTTCAATTGCATTTTTTTTTCACTTTAATTTATATGTAACTTCTTGACATGTTTTTACAAATTTAAACATGGAACATCTAATTGTCATTGTCTCAAAGTGTTTAGATGTTAAATGGGTCAATATTTAATAGAGGTACTTTTGAAGTTCATGGGATATATCTTGCATGCATCTTTATTACAAGTAAAGAAAAAACTAATATTTTTATATTTATTATAATCATGTCTTTAAAAATTTCATAATTATTTAAACAACCACTACTTAATAAATCACTAGTTAATTAATTAATTAATTGCCAACTGACTAGATATACTAAAATGTCAACTAAATAACTCTGAATTTAATAACAACCATCTTCTAATTAGCGAAACAATAATAAAATGAACTTATTCAAAAATTGTTTTGATTGTGTCCTTTTTATGTTTAAGTTGAAATAATCATAACATATATTTATTTTTTTGTAATATATACAATTTTTTATAGAAAATAACAAATTGTATCTGTGTCCGAATTACCATCACAAAAACACTTCTGAAGGAAGAATGTTAATTCCAAATCACATGACCTGCTCCACATGATGTCATTTCCTGAAGAAAACACTGGGCAGAGTCCAACATATGTTCTTTCTCCTCTTTCTTAGTTATTTAATACAAAGTAATGTGAATCAAGCATGTATTTATCACACTCTTACATCAACAGTGTTACAACAATATTTTTATGAATAACTTTCAATTTCAATTTGGCTCAGTTGTATATATGATATTAAGGAGAATTTTTCTGTCAAAATCCCATGTGGTTTTATGGTTATGTTGACTCTAGGCCTGAAAATACCAAAAATATCAACTATACCTGTCAACTATGTTACCCTGGAAAGGGAACTCAAAAAGTCCCTCAATTATATATTGACCCAAATGTCAAAATAACACTGGAGGACCAGCAGTAACAGCAGGACTGGCTCCTCTTTATAAGTTCTCATTACATGACCTAAATGGGGATATTGAATATATGACTCCAGCAATGATTCACTTTCACATCTAACATTACAACTAAGATTCCCCTTTGAGTTCATTGATGGACTGTGAATGTGAAGGAAAGAGTGGAGGGGATTCATATGACGTTTTGCCACTATTGTATCGCATTGTATGTTTGCTTAACGTTGTTTTTTTCATGTAAAATAAGCAAACAATGCGTAGCTGCCATCATGGGACAAATGTTTATTACAGAGAAGACTGATACAGTACAGCATCCCCTTAATGCCACTCTTGTGTTATGTAGAGGTATGTTGATACTAATTAATGTCTAATTTACTTTTATTTATTGGTTATTAGTGTAATTACATCTGTGCTTATGGTCGGGCATTAGGCAGCCAGCTTATGGGACTGTTGTAGACTAGCTTTAGCAACAGAGAGTACTGCTGGTTCGTTTGATTCAAATGATCAGATCTTTTGTGCTGGAATTAATGTTTTACTCAGATGTGTTACATTTTTGCAGTTAGTTGGATATATACTGCATATATTATCCTTTTAGTGCTTTTAGATGTTGCGACTCTTAATGGCATATTTCCCTGTCCTCTGATGCACTGGGAGCCATTTACTGTGTACTGCAAGAGAATGTTTGTGTGCTTCAATATGCCTTTACACAATCAGCTCACACACAACTCACTCGGCTTTACTGCGCAAATGTTCATCCAGGAAGTTAAAGAGTCTCCATGGAGGAAGCATAGCAGATGCAATCAGTCATCTGGCTCTAGTGTTTATTGTGCATGAGACCTTTTTGAAATGGATGGTTAGATGCACATTTTAGATATTTAATTGGCTAAACACGCCAACCAGAAAAAAAAATTAAAAAAAAATCTTATCCTAGACCTCACCAAGTAAAGCATCCCCAGATCATAACACTGCCCCCACAGGCTTGTACTGTAACCACTAGGACTGATGGGTAATCAGTAAATAAATGAGTAAATAAAGTCACAATTTGGGTCACCGCACAGCAGAGCATAAAGTAATGCAATCTACTCCAGATAAAACACTCGTTATAAAAAATTGCACCAATTACATTCAAAAATTTATTTAATTCCCTCTAAACCCAAAGTGGCACTTCACTCAAGAAAGAAAGAAATAACTTATAGTAAACAAACATAAAGGCCGCCATGGTTGATTTGGATGTAGAAATGCAGTCCAGCCTTAACACGTGGAGGTCTTCTCCATCCCATGTTAACTGAAGGTAGACTAGTCAATGCTCACTCCAGTGCTACAAAGTAGTAAACAGATACCTTTAAAATTACATCATTTTAGTTCATTTATCAATGTTTTAAGGTTGAAAGAAACAGACACTTAAGTTATCTCATTTCACTCACATTTGGACTAAAGTAGTCCCTCACTATATAGTGGTTCACTTTTCGCAGCCTCGCTGTTTTGTGGATTTTTTTAGTGCAATTTTGCATGTTTTTTTTTTTTTTCTTACAGTGTATGAACACAGAGGGGCGAATTGTGATAGGGTTGGCCTGCTATAAGGTAAGAACCTGGAGGATGTGGCCTCTGCTGCGGATCAGTGCACACGCTGTGCATTATAGGCTACTTTTCTTTTTGTTGCGGAAAGCCAGCTAGCATCCGGAGCACCAGGCCCTAGTCAGTGCCGGAGCTGGTTTTATGGACCTGCAGAGGCAGTGTGGGTCCCCGGGATGACACACCAGACCCGAACCGATTTACTATAGTTTCATATTGCTAGTGGCCAGTCAAAACAGACTTAGAGGGGCTGGGGAGTTTGTGGGAGGGCCGGCCCAAAATATGTCTGTGGTACGGCAGCCCACCGGGAAAATGCCCAAAATCACAGATTACCAGTCTGAGCCTGG
>JAPTGZ010000005.1:28741936-28753959 GCA_029814645.1 Fowleria isostigma | reverse complement strand
ACATTTAATAAAATTAACACAGGAAAACAAAAAAACAGTAAAAAGTTTAAAAAAAAAAAAAAAACAAAAAAAAAAAAACTTCTCTAGTTATTATTGTGTCATTTAGGCAATTAAAGGAAGAAAGGTTCACATTTCGGCCTCAGTTGTTTTGTGCAATGCATAATTTATGGTTATTGTTTTAAAAATAAGGTGTGTGTGTCTGTAACGATTCTGCAAGAACTACTAGAGCTATGAATAAATAATAAATAGCCAAAAAAAAAGCACTGAACAAAACCAGTCTCAAAAGTTTCTGACAGTGCTAATTTGCACTCCTGCACATACACTGAGTCTCTCTCTCCCACACAAACACACATGGTAGGCTTTTTTCCACTACACTTTTTCCTGACAGATATATTTGCAGCACTAAGCTGTGAATGGCAAGTAACCCAATATTGGTGTTTAAATGCTGCAAGTGTGTGTGCTTCCATATGTGTGTCAATGATCAAATCAAGTCTGTCCCTAATGAGTTTTTCCTCCTAACTAGTTTCTGTTGGACTGGTACATTATGTACCTGTTAAAAACAGTAATGTTCCATTTTACTCCTCACCTTCGGCAAGAGATGAACCTCGGGGACTGACTATAATGACAGAGTTTATCACAAAAACACTCACACACATATGAGAAATCAAAACACATACAAGCTACACACATATACAAAGCTGAGGCATTCACTCTGATAGCAGCATGACACAAACAAACAAAATGCACACATGGAAGAACATATGCTGACACACACATACACACACAGAAGGAAATGTAGATGGCCTATTTGTGCCAGATCTGATTATGGGTTGATTGCTGGCTTCCAGACTAGCTGGTGTTAGTTTTGTGCCCGACAGCTCTCAGGAAAATGATCAGAGGATCTGCTTGTGCTAATTGCTCTCCAACTTGCCCCGAAGACTCACTTTCTGCAGGTACAGTGAATGTGGAAGGACTGTTATCGCACAAAAATGTCAGCTTCAGCAGATGGCTGCCACTCTTAGCAACACATAAAATCACATAAGAAAATTGACTTTTTAAATTGGTTTTGCCATGTGACTTTTTAAATGATTTTAACCCATAATCACCCAGTGCAACTTTTGTGCCAATTCCCAAATAAATTTTTCCTCTGTGCACAAAAAATACAAAAATCAAGGCACTCTCTTATAATTTTAAAATGCCTTTATTAATTATTGCGTGTCTCAATGGACCTCGCTTGAATTTTGTTTGTCCCCCTGATGAAGGCCAGCAGACTGAAATGCATTGGGGCTTAGTGAGGTCCATTGAGATTGAGATAATTAATAAAGGCATTTTAAAATTATAAGAGGGCCTTGGATTTTTTTTTTTTTTTTGTGCATTTATGGTCCCCTCACCAAAGAACACTTCTTTTACCATTTTATATGACTATTTTTCATTACTGCCAGGAGGTCCATGAAGTGTTCCTCTTTACCGTTTGATGAAGAAAATGGGAATTTTTTGAGAAGATACATCATTAGCTGAATCTAAATCAAGAGTGTCCATCCTGTCATTGATCCAACTCCATGGGTTTTACTGGTGAAACAATGCTATAGAAGATGACTGTGTTTCCATGTTCACCACAGAGCCTCTGAATATCCAAATGGGTCATATCTGGTGACCGTGAAAAGATGACAAACTGCATTTTACACACATTATTTACAAGTGTTGATAGGATTAGTGGACAGGTATTAACAGGTATTAAACAGTTTCAATCAGTAGATGGTTTTGGTCGCCGGTGGTGGTTTGGGATGTCATTGGTTAAGATTATCCTCTTCAGAAAAACAAACTTCTGTTTGTCATATGAAAAAAACCTCATATATATTTCTGATTGTGTTTTTTTTTCCTCTTTCTCTCATTTCTCATCCTCATCCACCTCTTGTCTTCTTCTAGGTTGAAGCGATGCGTTGGAGGACAGGGGACCCGTCTCTGCCAGCCTCTGTGTGCAGCATCCCATGCCGAGCAGGTGAAAGGAAGAAAGTGGTCAAAGGGTCGCCATGCTGCTGGCACTGTGAACGCTGTGAGGGATACCACTATCAGGTATATTTCGAGATAAACTCAAAGTGCACTAATTCTTGTTTTTATCCTTATAATAAAATTAGAAGCTGCAAATGCACTATGATCGAAGTGGATTTTAAAGTCTTTTGATTTGACAGCATCTGTGTTGAACCTATGCTGTATATTTTAGTGTGGATATTTACTTTTACTATTTTTACTTCAGCTAATGCTTACAGACTTTCACAAGTTATACAGGTTGTAGAAAGTACTGTACGTCTGTTCTTTAATCAATGTTTACAAAACTGACTTTTCAAAACTAAAATCCAAAGTTCTTTTACCCACTTGGTGGTGTTTATTTCTGGCTGTGAATGGCAGAGGGCAGAAATAGTTTGACATTATTGTTGATGCCTTTGCCCTGTAGCCCTGAAATATTTGTTGGTAGAACGCTGAACTTAGAAGGTTTTTTTTTTATTTTTTTTTTTATTTTAGCACCGTATCTTACCTGCATTATTTGTGATAAAGGTTTCAAAACTCATGAATGCACAGCAGCTCTTAGATTCCCCAGCTGACTTATGTAACACTGACCTGTTGACAAGAACAGGCTCAAAGGTATTGAAGTAGGTTCTTTTACCCAACCCTCTCTAAGCTACGTTGCACAACATGACTGTGTGTAAGTATACACGCTTAACTACAATCCATTGTATTTGTTTGAAGGCTGTTACAATTAATCAACCAAAGTATACAGTGTGTTTGCAACAGCAGTATTTGGTAAATTTCACTGATCTTTTATGCATCTGTTTTATGACTCGGCCTACTTCACTGTTCCTCAGCAGTGCTCTTTCCTTCTGTGAAGTGATCTGAGGGATTTTTTCTCATTTTGTGCAATTAAAAAATTGAGTCAATTAGGTGGCCCATTTTCAATTAATCTTTTTCACTAAAAACTGTACGAATGCTATTATAGCAAATGGAAGTACATCATTTGAAGAAAGGGAAAGGGTCTTATCACACATTATAAAGATGCATCTCTTATTTTGTATTTTTAATCCTATCACAGTCAGGGACAATTTGGCAGCCCATCACGCTTCTTATTAGGTTAGAAAAATCCATGAGTGAGCAAATACAGTTCTATATATGTGCAAAGAGTTTTTCAGGAAGCGATTCAGAAGAAAGAAGAAAAGATCAGCCATAATAACGCCAGGCTTTGCTTGTCTGTGGGCAATCAATAGTCATTTTACAGATACATGCATTTGCTGTAAAATCAATAATCTGCTGACACATTTACTGTAGATTTGGGATTTTAGCTGAATGGAAAGTAGTTTAACAACAGAAGAAAACAACAAAAATACAGCAGGTGAACACAATGTGTGAAATGAATTCTTCTTATTAGCAGCTGGCTTCACAGAGGTTGGTAGCACAGCTCAGCTTCAACTGCTTTTGTGGTAATGATTGTGGACAAAACTGTCTCAAAGCATCCCCCCGTCTAGAGCTGAAATATGAATGTAGGCCTGTTCATTCAAGCTCTGTCATGGCAGGTTGATCCAAGGATTTCTTCTCAAGTCTGACCTGATTTTTATCTTGTTAATGTTAATCTAAAATCACATTAAAATGTGACAATAGAATAGCTGCCAATACAATGGAGGGATATTGTCATCATCCTTTCATGTATGTAATCATGAAAGGATGATGTAATCAAACCTTATGTAATCAAATCCATTTCTCAGGCAACAGAGTTCACCTGTGAGCTGTGCCCATACGAGATGCGACCCGATGCCAACCGGACCGGCTGTATTCCTATCCCGATCATCAAACTGGAGTGGCACTCCCCCTGGGCCATCGTACCTGTCTTCATTTCCATGTTGGGGATCATCGCCACCTCTTTCGTCATAGTAACTTTTGTCCGGTACAATGACACACCTATCGTACGAGCTTCAGGACGGGAGATGAGCTATGTGTTGCTGACAGGAATCTTCCTGTGTTATGCCATTACCTTCCTGATGATTGCGACTCCAGATGTGGGAGTGTGCTCATTCAGGAGAATTTTTTTGGGATTGGGGATGTGTTTCAGCTACGCTGCTCTACTCACCAAGACAAACAGGATACACCGCATCTTCGAACAAGGGAAGAAGTCTGTAACAGCACCGAGGTAAAGATAACAGCTGTCCATCACTCTGCATTATCATAAATCTAATGCTTTTAATGGATGTAGTGACACCCAAGGTCGCTATGTGTTTTTTTCTTCTTTATTCATTCTGGGGTGTGCATTCACAATTAAGACTTCACCTCACTGTCTTTCTTACTAAGTCGCTTGCAATCATTATTCATCCTTATTTTTCATACATTATTTATGAGAGTCATGAACTCACACTCACCTATTGTACTGTTTGGACTCAGAGTGAGTGACTCTGGAAGAGAGCATCAACTAAGTGGCTAAAATGTTAATGCAGAATTTAATAGTACTCAGGTTCGTGTCCCTTCTACCCAGATGGTCATTTCTTTTTTCCTTCAGCACTTTCCAGCTGGGTTGGAGTCAGTGTTATCATACTGCTATTATTCATGCATTAATTTTAATGCCTTTTTTTTTTTGATAATTCCAATTTAAGTTTCTATTATGCCTTTCCTGGAACATTTTCTGTTTCCTAGCTGCTCTCCTTCTTTGCTGCTATTGTTAGAATGAAAAAAAAATAATATTTTGACATAATTACAAGCAGCAAGAGTAATAATTAATTGCCTTTCTTTAATGCAAAGCTCTGTTCAAGGACTAAATAATCCTACTAAACATCCCAGAGGATTTTTTAGTACTATACTGCAGAGCTACTCCTCACAATAATCATCCTCTCATTCCCAGGTTCATCTCTCCTGCCTCCCAGCTCGTCATCACCTTCTCCCTCATCTCAGTTCAGCTGCTGGGAGTCTTCGTCTGGTTCGCTGTGGATCCACCTCACACTGTGGTGGACTACGGTGAACAGCGGACCCAGGACCCAATGGCTGCACGCGGCGTCCTCAAGTGTGACATCTCAGACCTGTCCCTTATCTGCTCCTTGGGTTATTCAATCCTGCTGATGGTGACATGCACAGTCTACGCCATCAAGACGAGAGGTGTACCTGAAACGTTCAACGAAGCCAAGCCCATTGGATTTACCATGTACACGACCTGCATCATCTGGCTGGCGTTCATACCCATCTTCTTTGGGACATCACAGTCTGCAGAGAGGGTAAGTTCTTGTGTTCTGGGCCCTTTTTGTGTCAGACACTTTGAAACAAAGAATGGGTTGCATCAGGAAACTGAGTTGTGTTTGTGGAATCTGCTGACTGATGACTATTAATATAACCTTAATTTTACATATCTCTGAGTATATCTGGAGTTTCACAGAAATATTCGGTCTGATGTTCTGTTTGGTACCCCCAGCTATCTGTGTGTGGGAGAGTCTCAGAACTCAAAAGACGTTGCGTGTATTTACATCCACAGTGCAGCAACGGCAGCTTCTTCATTGGTGTCGAGTATTCTGCAGGTGCTACACCCTGTTTGTTGTAAGGCAGTCTGACCTCCATCAGGATTATTACATCTAAATATATGATGATGAATGATATACATACCAACATGCTTTGTATATTTTTATGGAAGATTTGGTACTTGACATCATAGAAACAATAAGGAAATATGAGTCAAGTCTCACAAAAGCTAAGATTTGGAGAAAGAGAGAGATACACAGAGAGATGGTGAGTCAGAAGTGAGTAACCTTCTGTTTATTACACCAACATTTAGCAATCCATGCTGATCTTTTGGGAATTTCAAAGTTTTTGTAACAATGCTTATTAGCATAGACAGAGGCTGATATTGTGGTGAATGTCTGAATCTTCCCCTTTTACATCCATGCAAATGACCCAGGTACAGCATTTCTGCAGTACAGCTTATAGTGAGATCCACCAGCTGCAGTCCTTTTTTGGATCTGGTCCTTTATATAAACTGCATATTTGCATGTTTTTTTCACACTCCTGTGTGAAATACAGTCTCCACAGAGTGTAAGTATATTGAAAATGTCTGTCCTTTATCCCCATGATGGTCAGGATTTCTGAGTCTTCAAAGAGAATAAAACTGTTTATCTGTTGGATTGCCCTGTAGATGACCTCTTAAGGATTCAAAGCAATTTTCTTTGAGACAAAACGTTCAGCAGGAAATATATAGGAATATGATATTAGATGCATCCATGTATTTGGATGCATGAATACAATGCATAGAGAAGGAAAATTATTTAGATGATTTTGTGTCATGAATTTTTGTGTGAGCTCACAACCAGTAACAATAATAATGAGTTGTGTTGGTGTGGACTATGGGTGTCCTATGAGTCTGTCGTGATTTTGACAGACAGGGTCGATTTTGCCAAGTTTCAGAAACACTTTACTACAAAAAGTGTGCTGGATTTTCCTTCCTTTAAACTTTGTAAAGACCAAAATCGCATCTCATAACATGAAGATACAAATATGTTTTACAATTCTTGCTCTGCTTATAGCTAAGAGTCTCAAATCAGCTGGCAATCCCTGGTGAGTACAAGACTTTCAGTCTGGCTGATTGACTGGGTTCATGTCTTGGCCCAGGCTTTTAGAGCGTTGCAGTGTAGAGCTTATTCCACCTACCTTTATTCAATTATTGATGCTTGGATGATGTGAGTGAGATGTAAGTTTTACAAGCTGCTGTAAAGGTGTGTGTAAGTGGTACACTGTCCCATTTCCACTTGGTGGTTTTATTTTAGATGGATATCTGTGTGCATGTTGGATATGATTTAAAGTTCAGGATGAGCTGCTTTTACAATCAGCTGTCTACTATATTTTATGCATCTATCCACATGTATTCACTGACCTAAGGACACAGACAAACACACTAGTATTCCTTTAGTGAGGGATTAATCAGACATCACCGTAGGACTGTGCGACTATTTCAAGAATATATTCTTTCACCTTATCGCTTTAGAGACACACACACTAAAGCACACAGAGCTTATCTGATAATAGGACTATACACATAGGATTGCTGTATTTACTGGACTTATTGGAGCAATATTTTACCAAATTGATTTTTTTGTATCCAGTTAGTATTCAACAGTAAACTCTTATACTCTCATTGAAATATAAGTCATAGGTCACTGATTGCAGATATAAGATTTTATGTCACCGTAGCAACTGCTTGCATCATTGAATGTGGTAAAAGTAGAAATGCAGTATAAATAGTAAACAATCACACTGGTATGCTTGGGGCTGTATCATTAACAGTCTAACATTATTTACTGATAAACACATCCATTACAAGCTGTTTAGGAAACATAAGTATCAAACTACACTATATTGCAAAAAATATTGTCTCAACTGCCTTGACTCACATTTAAAATAAGTGGCATCTCGTTGTTAATCCATAGGGCTTAATATGAAGTGGGTCCACCCTTTGCAGTTGTAAAAGCTTCAACCTTTCTGGAAAGGCTTTATACAAGGTTTAGGTGTGTTTATGGGAATCTTTGACCATTCTTCCAGAAGTGCATGTGTGAGATCGCACTCTGATGTTGGACTAGAAGGCCTGGCCCTCATTCTCCACTCTAATCCATCTCAAAGGTGCAGGCCAGTCGACTTCGTCCACACCAAACTCTCTCTTCCATGTTTTATGGTTACTTTGTGCACTGGTGCACAGTCATGTTGGAACAGGAAGGGAACATCCCCAAACTGGTCCCACAAAGTTGGGAGCATGAAATTGTCCAAAATCTCTTGCTTCATTATATCAAGAGATTTTTCCATAAACACCCTCCTAAACCTTGTGGAAAGCCTTCCCAGAAGAGTTGAGGCTGTTATAGCCACAAAAGGTGGACCCACCTTATATTAAACCCTATAGATTAACAATGGGACGTCACTTAAATTCATATGCGAGTCAAGGCAGGTGAGTGAATACTTTTGGCAATATCGTATATGTTTATAGCTCTGAATACTTACAAATAAGCAAATTATTTTCTTGCACATTCTGCATGTATTTAAATTTTTCATATTTATGGTCTTGCATTTATTTACAATAACACATACCATTCCAATACAAATGACTAAGAACATAATTCTGTTCTGCGCATGAATTGGATATCAGTGTTTCTCTTAAAAAAGCAAGTATTTCCTAACTATTTCTTACTATGAGATTTAACTTTCACGTACTATTTTCCTATTTTAGATTGTCAGACAATTTTCACTTGTCTCTTTCCTTACATCTCGGCCTATTCTCTTTTTGAGGCAGGTACCAGCCTCCATTGCATGACAAAAAGATGGCATCAAAGAGCTCCAGTCTAATCACACATCAGGGAAATCATACTTTGCCAGATAGTCTGTAGTGTCTTTTCTTTGCTCACTCCCTCTTTTTTTGTTTTTGAAGCCAGAAAGTGTCAGCACAGTTATTGGTTAGTTGGTTTCAGCTATTTCATTCCTTTCTTATTCTCTTTTTCAGCTCTAATCCAGCGGTAAAAATCAAAGGAATGACATTCTGACTTCTGATAGCAGCTCTAGCCTTCAAATACCTGTGTGTGAGAGAGTGGATTATGTTTTAAGGTCATAAATGTTTTACTTTGCTGACCACTGTTCTGTAGGTGCAGATGTGTTTACAGATGTCATTGTATGTGTGTATTTATATAGTTTTCTACAGTATGCGTTTGTCTGTGTGTCTATGCTTGTGTGTTTAAATGGACTCACTGTAGTAAAACATCCTCCCTTAGTAGATGGGTTGAACAGCCTCCACACCATGTTTATTCATCTAATTAGAATGTCCATGTGCATTTCAGTGTGTTTGTGTAGTTTGTTGCATTTAATTGGAATATCCACCAGTGCACATTTGTGTGTCTGTGTATGTTGCCTCTAATTGGAATATCCTCTGGAGTGTGTGGCAGCTGGCCGGCTAACAGACAGTGCAGAAGAGAGGGAGGAGAGAGAGGAGTGAAAGGAATAAACAGGTAATGATGTGACTCGCTGATGGGGCTTTAATGAGGAGAGCTCCACCAAGGGCATAGGTTTGGTTTCAGGAGGGGAGGGGCTACAATAAAGTTAAATCAGGCCTTGTTTTCGGTTTAGAAAAGTTCACCCATTTTCTTCTGCCCCGTGGGTAAAGACAACAGAAGCTACCTTTTTATGTACCATGCTTTCTCTGGAGAATCATGCTTAAATCCTGTCCTGTTTGAGATGCCAATGTTTATTTGTGGCACTGTAGCAATAGAAGCTCACACAGCAGCTATGTGAAAACTCACATTACATCTACCATTTTTGTGGCCTTGTATCCTGCACTCAAAAAGTGATCCAAGGCAGTTGTTCACTTTATGTTAATAATTCATTTTTAGTTAACACATAAAAAAGGTTTTTGTTGGGTTAAATAGATTTTTTCTAGTGAAGTATATGTAATTATATCTGATTTATCCCTACTGAATATTTGTGTTTTGTTTAAACACAAACCATTTGAGTTCAGTGAATGAGCACTGGAATACCACTCCTATCCAGTAGGAGGAAAAATGAGCAAGACGCATTGACTCATGATGTTTCAAAATGGCTGCTTCAGGAACCCAAGGTTCTGGCTGATTACGCATCAACCACATTGGTGGAAGAGATTAAGCACACCTGTAGAGTCTGATTGTTCTGGGAAACTTAAAATAAAGAACCATTAAAAAATAATAATAAAAAAATAAAGAACCATGACTGAAGGGAAGAGCTGAGAATCTATAAAGATCTAATGAATTATTATTTAATAATGTCTTACAGGAGTCATGCACATGTATGGAACTTAGGAAGAATTTGCAGGTTGGATAGTCTGGAAGAGTCAGACAAGCATCTGCATATCTACTCTTATTTCTGAGGGATGGGGGTTTTGGCTCTTCTTGGTGAGAGGGTAGATGTGGCTCAGTTCACCTAGAAGAACCGGGTCTTTCGGCTCTCAAATGGCTCTTCATTTTATACCACTTTTCCTCTGTGTAATACAGTCAAATTTTGAGCTGTTCTGACTTGTGTACATATATAGAACCTAAATTGTTTGATAAATTCATTCTACTGAACTAAAATTACATGTTCCAATATTAAATAGCTGTAGCTAAATGTCTTACTGTGTTTACATACTTAATGCACTGAAACCACCCAATGAACCCACCCACTTGCTTATTAAATTACTCTGTCACACAAAGCAAATAGACATGGAAGAACAGCTTTTGGCTTTTTGAATTTATTATTATTATTAAAATGCATCCAGATACTGCTTTTTTGTTTTTTCCTTCTTTTCCCCCTTCTTTTCTGGCCTTTCTGCTCCACCAGAGTGTTTTGCATACAGCTTTGATAGTAGAGTATACATGTGACACTGCAGTCATGGACCACTTGTTTCGCGGATACTGTGATATCATTCTGTCTTGCAAAAGTAAATGAACGGCTCACTAATGGGAGCCAGCTCACATTGTTCACTTTGAAGAGCTGGCTCAATGTACCGGCTTGTTCATGGACGACACATCGCTATTAACTCCTTCTACGTTGTGGATTATGTTGACTTATTACACCAAGGTCAGTGACAACATACAAGACAAAATTAATTAAACAGAATATGCAGGAGTACAGATGCAAAATTAGGTGAACATGTAGTAAATCACGTAACTTTGAACAAAACATTTAAATTAGTTGGGTCAACTAAGTTAAGTTAAAATGGAACCCACGGTAGTAATAAAGTTGAATTAACCAGACTAAATTATGTTCATCCAATCTAAATACCTTACATTAGACTAACACAATGCTTTTATGCTAAAATATAGCAATTTAATCATGTAGAAATCCATTCCATGATTTTTTTTAATATACATTCAATGAAACATGTTTTGAGTGGGCAAACTGCATTTACCTGAACAGGAGTATGCAGGTGCGTTTCTTTTTTGCATCAGCATATGACTCTGTTTTAGACACATTAACCTTCTTCCTGTTGGATGTCAGGATTATTTTTTTTCATGTGAGTCCATTCTAGCAGATCCGCCTTTAATACAGTGAGCCCTTTGGGTTTACAAATAATAAGACCAGTGTGTGCTTAAGGGGGTTGAAGGGCATTGAGTAGCCCACACCAGGTCAGTCTGTACGAGTCCAGAAGCCTTCACTGGGTGTATATTTCTGTTCAGTACAATAAGATCAGCACAATAGTGGTAGTACAGCAGTATTGTGTTGAAGCCTATAGGCGCAACAAGGATGTGCTCATACAGAAATGTATAACCTTCCACCTGAAAGAAATCAAATATTTTCATCTGCTGGTGGTCACAGTTGAATAACAATTCTGCAAGTATAACACTAGACCTAATTTCTTTTTCACATGCGGTCATATCACATTACAATTCAATTTAAAAACTCTTCTTTGTAAACTACTCTGGGCTTTGTATATGTGTCATTTACTCCCAAATGCATATCGTGCCATACCCACACATATATTTCAAAGCCCATTCTGCTGTGGTCCTCTCTCCTGTATTTACACCCCTCTTCACATTCCTTCCCACCACTCATGTCCTGTCCCTCACGCCGCTCTCCTCTGAATACCCAACGTGGCTCTGAGTCACAGCAGGCATCAAAAAAAGAGCAGGGGGAGAAAACAGGAGAAGAAACACAAAGAAAGAGCTTAAAATTGAAAGAAGAAAGTTAGAGTGAGCGATAGGGATCCACAGGGGGAGACCATGAGACACAGAATAAGAATTTATGAGAAGCATCAAGGAAGAGGAAGAAAGAGATTCTTAAACATCGCCGACCAGGGAAGTATTGTTTTGAAATAGGTCATGCTACCGCACAGAGGCTGCTGGCTCCAAACAGCTTCTGCCGCACCCTGCAGAAATGGAAAAGGATGTGGGTGTGCTGTGTGTGAATGCATTTGTGCCTCCCTGCAATCCCCTAACCATAGGATACATCCTTCATCCTACCAACTTCCCCCCGTGTCAACCTCATCAGTTCTTCTTCCTGGCACTATAGACAGAAAAAGCATCGTT
>JAPTGZ010000005.1:28461295-28472861 GCA_029814645.1 Fowleria isostigma | reverse complement strand
TACTTTTCGACAATAAAAACACTTTTTTGTTTCTTTACTTCATTTGCATTTTATTAAACCTACAAATGTGTCAGATCCTTTTGCCTGACTCTGTATATTCCCTTCTGTCTTGAGTCTGTTTGCTCATGCAAAATGAAATGCAATTAATATAGATTAAAAATGAATACTTAATTGTGATTAGTCAAAATTAATCCACAGGAACCCTGTGATTAATCTGATTAAAAATGTTATATATCTACACTTCATTTACTGTACACCTAAATGTATAAGTAGTGGTAGAGGACATCTGTGAGTATGATGATCAAATTAACTCAATCACCAGGGAAAATAAAGTTACACAGTGACACAATAACCACACCCTGCAATATGGTGGCTGATTTGACCTGTTCAATCCTAGACTATTTGTTTCTACTTTGACTCTTCAGTGTAACACAAAACAATGGATTAGCTGAGAGCAGAAGCTTCATTCATGTTATGATCAGACAGACCAAAAGATAAAATGAATAACCATTTAGCATTGTTGTAATGCTAACCTGGCCAGCCATTCTGTTTCCTCAGTGTATTCAATGCTGAGAAAACGGTCTGGAACTGCTCCACTTGCTGTCAATATGCCTAATCTATTTTATACTGGCCCAGTCACAAGTCTTAGGTATGGGTGGATGTTTTGCAATGCGTCATATGCACCAACTTCTTTTTGTCGCAAGTCAAAGTCAAGTTCGCAAATCTCTGTGCAGCTGTTGTTAGTTGATTCAAAAATAAGCTTTGAATTACAGATTACACCCTGTATTCTTAACTTTCTCTGACAAAAGCATCACATCCATCTTATCTGTGATTGATTTACTCTGCGCTTGTTAATTCCACCTTCATATTTAGATTCAAACCCTGTGATTCCAGACCATTTTCTCAGTTTAATGACTGGCCAGGCTATTGTAAAACAACCTTGTATTTTGATATTTGTGCACTGAATTGCTTTATTGTTTGGATTATGTTTTGTTTTTCTAAAATTGCAATTATTGAACGTTTAGCTCATATTTTCCTGATTATGTGGATGTATAGAACGTGTATATATTGCTGCAAGTGTCACGTAACATTACCATAACAACACAGATACAACTGCAGCCGCTGTAGGATGCTACACTGCAAGAATTTCCCAACTCTCTGCATTACCCCCCCCCCCACACACACACACACACACACACACACATACACACACCACCATTACCACCAGCTGTAGACCCCCGGACCATAGACATAAAACACCTGCAGTGGGTAATAGCCCAGGAATCAAGATGCCATACTCTTAATGTGTCATGCTATATTGTAACGTGACTTGACTGACTTAGACACGTATAATATTAGTGTACAATATTTTAGAATATATTTAATAGTATAATGTGCTGCATGTTTCATATAAATATCTCCATGTTTATCCACATTTTAGTGTTTTTCCTGCTCCATGATTTCTTGGCCATTGTTCAGTGAGCAGGAGGAAGTGGTCACAGTGGATGGTGATTATACAAAATTCAGGATGTTGCCACAACAAATTCACATTTAAAACCTTGCGAGTTCTTTAGGCAGTAAAAAAACGCATTATCATTTTTGTTAATATCTTTGTTTACACTGAACAAAATATGAATGTAATTTCTGACAGACTCAGCTGAAACCCAATGATCCATTTAAACACTATGATGTAGGTGGCTTTGCTCCAGTATTGACAGCTTTACTGGATCTGGCGGACTTCCGCATTGGGTTAGTGTGAATTAAATTGACCAGGACAGGGCGATACCAATGAGGTTGGTTAGACTTTACTATCAGTAAGCCAATACAGCAACAAAAAATGTGCAATAACAGCAACATCACTATCACATAAAGTACCAACCTTTCCCATGAGGGGAGTTCTCTCAATGAGATACACAGAGTATTTAAGAGGGTATGTTAACATCTGAAAGTTCAGTCTTTTCTTATATTGTATACATGTGGTCCTCTTAACAAAGCTATATGTAGTGTTTCCATTATAGAATATTCAAATGTGACAAACGTATAAGGGACATATTTGTTAAAAAAAAAAAAAAAAAAGAAGCACTGTTACTGATTTCACCACTGGACATTGTTAAAGCAGCATATGACTTTCATCAGAATTTTTTTTTTCTGAATTTGTAAAACCCGAGTGATAGCTTAACCCATAAGGACCCAGTGTGACATATGTGTCACTTCCCAAATAAAGGTTTCTCTATATTTAACCATCCTTAAGTGGTTTATCATCATTCATTCTAATATTATCTTCTGTGTGTTGTGAAAAATCAGGTATTTTCCAACGTTTAATTGACTAATCATGCTGATGTTTCTAAAAGTTTAGAGTAAGATTGGGGATTATTTGATCAAAAACAGAGAAAACTGAAGAAAAAGTGACTTTTTTTAGCAAAGGTATCCTTAACTGAACATAACCCCAGTGTGTCCATCCACTGTCATTGATCCAACTCCATGGGTTTTGTTGGTCAATCAATATTGTTGAAGATGACGGTGTTTGTATAGTAACTATGGAGCCTCTGAACGTCCAAATGGGTCATATCTGATGACCATGAAAAGATGAATAACTGTATTTTACAACAATTATTTGTATCTATTAGTGGATCAACAGGATTAAACAGTTTATATCAGTATATAATTTTGATAGCTGGTGGATGTTTGGGTCTTTTTTGGGTTAAAAAGCTGAAGTATAGAGAACATTTCATTTGGAAACTGACATAAAAGTAATGCTGGGTCTTTATGGGTTAATTATCACTAATCCATTAGTCTTTCCATGCTTATGCATCTGATTCACTTGAATGACTGTGAAGATGACTCCATCATAAACACAGACCGCTTATCTACATAACAAACTGAAACATCACTCGGGCCCTCGGAAATTTTGTGGCCAAGTGCACTGTGGGAAGCGAAAGCAGTTTGTCACAGATTTAGCAAGAAAACAGGCCAGAACGCTACTACTAAGTAAAACTCTCCAAGCTACCATGGCTGTTTGAAAGAATGAGACTAACAAAATAAAACAGGATATGACAAGACAAAAAGACAGACACTACTGTCTGGGAGCCGATGTGACATAAAGGCAACATTTGGGTTCATCACTCATGAAGGGACAGCCAAATTGCTGCAGCAGGAATTCCCATTCCCACAATACAGTTTTTGACAAAATTTCTACATTGGACCTCTTTGTGTTGTGAGCTACGGGTGGGGGCAGAACTAATAGGGACAACAATTGTAGACTGATTCCAGGTGATGAGTACAAGTAAACAAGCAGCAGTCAGTGAGTCAGATTGAGTGGAAAACACGTTTGTACTTGTTTGTGCAGCTATACACCTTACAATCTGCCAATGTCCTAGAGACGCAACCCAACACTGACCAATAATGTGTCATCATCCACTGACTTAGTACTCGTACATACTTGACAACGGGCTATGACATAAATTACCTGATAGAACTACTAGTGTTATAAGTGATCTTTTGAAACAGCAACAACAAGCTTCATATTTAGTGAGTGATCCAGATGTAGTGTTAACATGTTGCCAAATGTGATTGCTCCCTGATGATGGTGATAGATTAATTTGCGAATAACACACAACACATAATCTCTTTAACCCTAGAACACTATCACCGGGTGATTTTCACCCGATTTTCATGTTAAACCAATGGGACTAATTTTAACAATAGTGTTCTAGGGTTAATGCACTTACTTTCACAGTGCAGTTTTGGGAGATGACCACAGTGGACTAATACTTCCTACCTGTCATCACCTACACCTACCATCCGTTACCGACCATCTGTCATAATCTACATGTGCTGCAGCTCATTTTATAAATGGATGAGCGTCTCACAGCAGCATTATCCTTCAAACTTCTGTTTGTTTCATTGACAATAGTCTTGCATAGCTTCCCATACTTCATTTGAAAGTGCAAAATATCCTTTATGACCAAAGACTAGCCTAGTTTTGTATAATTATAATAAAATTACAAATGACCCAGTTAAAACAGCATGCATTTACAGACTGAATGACTTTGAACTCCCAGTCTGTGCTGTTCATTTCTTTTTCTTTTTTTTTAATCAATCATCTGATAAAAATCATTAAGAACAAGAAACTTGCATAGACTCCAATACATTCATTACTTTATAAACTGTGAACACTGAAGTAAAATGGATTGGTTAAGCAGTAATGATGGTTTTTAGGTCCTCTTCCTTTTTTCATCTTCTCCATTTCTCAGTGGTCCTACCTCCTCAGGCTGTCGTCACTCTCAGTCATGTCTTACATTTGGCAGCGCTACTACCTGAAGGGTCTAAGCTGTCCTCTCACTGTCTCCATACTGTCACTCTGCCTCTGTCTGCGTTCTGTCCTCACATTCTATCTCATACTCCTATTTATCATCATCCATTTGAATATTACTATCAGGCCTGCTGAAAGACGCCCATGTGACCAATGAAATGATACTATGCAGCTTTTGTCAGATATGGTGCATTCATGTCTGCCCCATACCTGTGTTTGTGTCTCCAACTGTATGTTTTTCTTCTATTTTCAGTTTGTTGTATACGTACATGAGTGACTGAGTGGTGCAGACTGGGACCTGATTCTGATCAGTGGTGCAGCTAATGAGAGATAACATTTTAGCATTGCAACCATAGCTCCAAATCGCTTACACTGAAGGTTTAACTTTTTTATGATAAAATGTGCTAAATTAACTTTTAACATTTCTCCAGTGTAATGTAAATTTAGCTGCATTCCTACAGAAAAAGTCACCCTGTCAGGTTAACCTTTATACAATTTAGCTGGTGATGATTCAGCTTCAGCTGCCTGTTTCAGTGGATGAATTAAAGTATTACAAAAACAAACACATGCCATGTAAGGGGTGCATGCTAACAATGAAATGATAGGGGAATCGATTGAAATCATGCTGGAAGTGCTAATGTCAGCAATTCTTTTACAATACCATGAGGATCAGCCTACTCAGGTGAAGTCTTAATACAATATTAGAACATTTACCGGAATGAAAGTACCAGCGTGTTGAATTTAGGAGGCCCTGTTAGCAGAGATGGAATACAATATATTAAAATGTGTATTCATCAGTGTATAATTACATGAAAACATTAATCATGTTTATTAGAATAGTTAGAATAAGCCCTAGTGCATATTTACATTACTCTACGCTCCAGTTTTTCACACATTACTATTGCTCTGTGTGCTCAAATCACTGCACTCTGCACATTTTTACCATCTACCCCACAGGCTGATGTTCCGTATCATTTTGATGTTTGTGATTTTGTCAGAAATTAAGGAAGTTACTGAAAAAGAATCATACATACAGCACAATAATATCTATGAACATGTACTTGCTGGTTTGATCCATATTTCCATTTCATTTCCAAATGTTGATAGTCAGTCTTAGGCTGAATCCCAATTCACCCCTTGGTCCTATCCCTACCCCTTTAAATGGAGTTGCAAGGCGTAGGGGTTAAAATATACCCCTTAAGAATTCTTTGTGCCTGTTACGTCATCAGCAGTTGACAATGACGCTAAAAACACATGCGACAACTTTGTATACAATTTAGCCGCGCGGCTGTGGCGCGGGTGGTAGAGCGGGTTGTCCAATGATCAAAGGGTTGGCTGTTCGAATCCCACCTCAAATTGTCCACATGTCGAAGTGTCCTTGGGCAAGACACTGAACCCTAAATTGCTCCTAGTGTGGTCTGATAGTGACTGGCATAGTGGCAGCCCACTGGTGTATGAGTGGGTGAATGTGAAACTAGTATTGTAAAGCACTTTGAGTACCATTAATGTGTAGAAAAGAGCTATATAAGTACAGACTATTTACAATTCACCATGCCATCAGCAGCTGTAATGTCTCTATTTGCATGGGCTTTGGGCATATGTTTGTGGCTGTCAACCACAAACCACAGAAATGCATGAAAGACAAGATGCCAGTGTAAATTGATGAATCAAGTTGAGGTATGTAAAATAAATAATTAACAAGTTTTGTAGTTAGCTAAACAATACAACATGCTAATAACCTACTGCAGTCATAACTAATCTTTGATCATTCCATTTAGGCACATAGACAAAAGAAAATATATGAGTGTTTATGTTTGATTTGTGTTTCTTGTGTTAGAATTTGTGAACAAGTTTTGATAGAATATCTTAGCTTGTGTCACTATTGGTTATGTGTTTGTTTACACCGACACATTTCCTGCAGTTTCGCAGGAATCTTTCCAACTGATGTGAACTTATTTCTTTTTCTAGACTACTAAACCATACTGTTAGATGAATGTGGACGTGTCTGTCTATGGCTCTGGTTTAAGGTTGAGGCCAAGCGGAAGCAAGGCTTCCACCTCAGCGTTAAACCCATGTATGTCTGCAGAGGCTTCTACAGATGGACCAGAAGCAGGGCTGATATCAGCTGAAGTACTCATCTTTGTGTATTAGCTGGCTCATGGACTGTCTTATCTTATATGTTGTATCCAGTGTCCTCAGTGTACCAAACTCAGCAGTGCACCCAATGGTCCACAAAGTTGCACAAGACATCTGGCAAAACCTGAAGCATACATCTTCTTCCCACGACCAGGAGAGCTTCTCACAATTGGACAAGGATTTGCCTAACCCGGAACATTAGTCTGTCCTTGTGCAAGGCCCATAGTTAGGCTATTTCATTTATGGATCAAACCCTGTACACTTTGTTTTAATGTGTTTAACAGTTGCCACAGTACAGTTTTTTAAATGCACACAGATGATTCATTTATGTGTAGATTATTATTATAATTTTTTTTACCTCATGTAAAAATATCTTTTTTTTCTAATAAACATTTTGCAATAAAATGTTTCTCAAACAAACTCTGTCTAATTGAGAACTGGGACAACACTACCTGTTCACATGTAAAACGAAGGGGTAAGGGGTGAATTGGGATTCAGCCTTATTATACTGATATTATACTGATACTGTTTATACTGATTGTCCCAAATCCTGGAATTTGCAGCTATTAAGATACCAAAAAAAAGGGCTTTGTAATAGTTTTTAAAACCTTGGAGATCTTATTTTCTGTGTATACATATATACACACACACACACACATATATGTGTGTGTGTGTGTGTAGTCCAAAGACTACTAGAAGTGCACTTTCTCCAACATCTTTATTTCCATTTTTATAATATATCAGGGGTGGGCATATCAATCTAAATATTAACAGTATTGATACCAAGGTGAATACTAAAGTGAGTCTGTATCAGATCAATACTAGTGTGATGAGATCAATACTTTTGTTGCAGTTTCTCTTATATATGTCCAGCAAATTGCTTTGAATTTTCTAACAGAGTTCATGCAAACACAGCTTCTCCCCAAGTCAGTCAGTCTGTGCAAACATCACCTCTCTCCCTCTCTCTCTCCCTGCTGTTCTCTCAGTCCCACTTCACCCCTCCCCCCACTGCTCTGCCAAAGAGAACTGAGAGCAGCCACTGAAGGCAGAGTGAGGTGTATGGAGCAGCTATTCACTGCAGTTTACAGAATCTTTTCCTTAAATAACTGTGTGCAATAAATAGTAAAAGGGGAATATTTTATCATTTTTATACTGTTAAATTGTTTTATATTGTAGTTAGTTAATTTACAAAAAAAAAAATGTTTATTTACCTAAAATCTTTGTCCTGTGTTTTGTCATAATTATAATCAACTAACTAATGGCAAAATCACAAAATTATTCAATGATCATGACATGTCAAGAAAAAGTATTGGTATTGATACTGGCAACACTAGCCCTGTATTTATTTGGTATGGGATTGATACCAAAATTTCTAGTATCATCCACCCTTACAATGTATGTCTCTTTGAATGTAGTAACTACATAATGAAATTAGTCAACATAGTGGAAATAAACCAAGGCCATGAGGGTGTGCAGTCTCTAGTGGTCTGGTGTTGTCATTTCTGAATTGTATGTGTAATATGTATAATGTGTGCACTACATATAATGGTTCAATATTAATCTGTTCCCAGAGACAAGGCGTAGATATGAGGTTTTATACTGTTCCTTAGTGAGGAAGAAGCTTTTTAAAGGTTACCTGATAAAATGTGTGTTGTTTTTTTTGTTTTTTTTTTAATGACAGCTGAAAATGTCGTATTAAAGTGCAAGTGTACAGAAAAGTAAGACGCCAAGGGAGATATACCACTCAGCCTAAAAAAAAAAAAAAAAACCCTTCCCAAAAAACCTCACATAATTAGTTGCATAAATTGGATTAATGAGTAGTAGTAGAGTAATACGGAATTCGATGTTTGGAAATGAGCTTAAGTTGAATCGTGCTCTAGAATTACAAAGTATAGAATGTCCTTAGATGGTTCCATACTTATCTTCATCACTATAAAGATAAGCTTTACTAGTCTTATACTCACTATATTGATTTCTATTGATGTGTAATGTATGAACATTTAGTTTTGTGTTGTTTTGTGATGGTTCATATGTCAACGTGTCCACAATATGTGCACGTCACCATCAAACACATCTCATGCTCATGGGGGACCAAATAAACATAACTCACAGATTACGTTCTTGCTCTGACTTAATAACAGCCATCAGTCCTCAGTGTGTAAACACCCAAATCTCATTACACTTGTGTATACTGTGTGAGTCAGTTTGTGTGGATCTGCGTGTTGTGTCTGTGAGGTGTGGGTTTGTGCGATATCACTGCATCTCTGCGTGTGTGTAAGAGTAAGAGATTGTGTCTCATTAACAGAGTTGTTTGCAGACTGGAGTTGGAGAGAGTTGTGAGTTGGAAACAGACATAGGATGACTTTCAAACATTTAATTTTAATTATACTGACAGCATTTTAAGCTCTCTTGATTGTACACTTGGTTGTGGGTGTGTTTCATATGTTGCGCTACCATCAGTTTGATTTGTTTTTTTTCCTCTGCCTGATGTTAACTCTTTTTTCTCCTCCTGTTGCTGTTATTATGTTGTGTTTTTTTCCTGCTCTTCTTTCTGTCTTTCTCCCTCTCCCTGTCATATTTGCTGTCTGTCTCTCTCTCTTTACACACCATTACTGCCAAATTCCCTTACTAGCATGTGTCCCTTTGGCCTGAGGACTAGTGCGATCCCAGTCTTGGCAAGACCTCTGATGGACCAGCATGCCAGGAAGGCCAATATAACTGGCAGTGGATAGGGTGGGCTGCTCCAAGTCCATCACTGGTGGGGGGAGGAGGGGAGAGATGGGGAGGGTGAAGAGAATCGACTGCATGGCTACAAGCTCACTTGGGTGTGAAGCAAATGTCATCTCAACTGTTTTCATTTTTCCCCTCTGTCCACACTTCCTCCAAATTGGTTAAACTGTGGTATTTCTGCTTTTCCCTCAAAACTACTGCCACTTTTTGTGAGTAGTGTGAGAAGCAGTGTTGTGCAAGTTACTTCCAAACAGTAATACATTACAGATTACTTGTTAGTTGTGCACAGTAGAACCCCCACCCACTACCCCCACAGTCAAATAATACTACACCCATCCCCCACCCCACCAATACAAGTGATAGAGGAGCATAAATTTGCACCCTGAAGTACAGATGGATGGATGGCTCAATAAGTACTGCTATGGTCTACGTTGTTTGAATCCCAGAGAGAGCGCTTGCATTTTTTAAAACATTTTACATGTTCAAACAGGGGCCACACCGTCGATGACAGCCATAAACAAATCCACTATTGATAAAGAATTCTAACTGGTCAAAGAAGCGTTAGTGTCACGGTTTGCCAGTTTTCGTTTCTGTCACTATCTGTCTGTCTTCTGTCTCTGCCTCTCTGTATCTGTCTCTCAGTCTCTGTATTTGTCCCTCTGTCTTGTCTTCCTGTTTTATTTCTGTCATGGTTTGTTAGTTTTCTGTCTCTGTCTCTCTGTATTTCTGTCCGTCTTCTGTCTTGGTTTCTTTGTGTTTCTGTATCTCTGTCTCTGTTTCTCTGTCTATGTATCTTGGTCTCCGTGTCTCTGTCTTGTCTTCCGGTTTTATTTTGTTAGTCTTCCTCCTGTGTGACTTCCGCCGTCTTTACTTCCTGTTCCCCATCTTCCCACCTGTGTGATTACCGTTCTCTGCCCTGATGTGTTCCACCTGTGTCTCATTGTCTCCCTCTTCTTATGTGTACTTAAACTCTGTCTCTCTGTTGTCCCTTTGTCGGTTCGTCACTTTTCCATGCCCGTGTTTGTTGGACGCTGTTTTGTTTGCTCTGTTTGGACTTGTTTACCCCCTGGACTCGTCTGTGCCTTCTCCCGGTAATCCTCATCCCTTCCTTCATCATTGCCCCTGATCCTGCCGTTTCTCCTGACTTTTCATCTTATTTTTGGACAATTTCTGTCGACAATAAATTCCTATAATTCTAGTGTTCTGTCTGCATTTGGGTCCTTTACCTCGCTTCGGCATAACAGTTAGCTCACCTTGTCATTGCTAATCACAGGGATCATGCTAACTAGCTTCTGTAAAGTAGGGTTAGTATTAGTGATGAGCATACATCCATGTCTTTTGCTGTCTTTATGTATTGGCTGAACACCAAAACTGCAAGCCCGGATGTCAAATGTACTTACAAAATTAATTAGAATGCATTTAAAAATATACATTTGATGACATTACTAGAAAATATTAAGTATAGTCAAGTCATATGTAGATATAGTTGAATGTGTGAATAAGTTTGAGTTAAATGGATTTAAATGAAAGTTTTTCACCTCTTTTTCTTTTGACTATGTAAATGTTCAACTGCCCATGCATGTCTGGAAATGCCAGTCTCACCGATTTCAGTCAAAGAGTCGCTGCTATGGGAGTTTCATTGCTTATCATACAAGATACAAATTAAAAGGTTCTAAACAACTGTTGGCTATCAGTGATTGTTTTAACTATGAGAGGAATGTTTTGTTTTATTGTACAAAATGTTTTGTTTTATTGTCGACCGGTTCCAACAACCTGTTCCACAGACTAACTAGCTGTCCACTAGCTGACTTACTACTTTTCTCAGTGGGAGAGAGGCTGTTCACTGTAAATTGAGATAAGTTGAGTTTACTTGAAAAAAACTGAAAAAAGTGATTACCTTAAAAAATTATTTAACCTTAAAAGCAATGACTCATGAACTTTTCAAGTGCATTTAACTTAAAATCATGGTTAAATGTAAGTTAAATGTACTTAAAAAGTTCAATAATCATTACTTAATTTTTAAGGCAACCACATTTCTCAATTTTTTAAGTAAACTCAACATATCTGAGCTTAAGGTGAACAGGAAATAGAAATTAACTGCCCCATTTTTGACTCCTTAAGGTCACGTGGTCTTGCTGTTTTTTTGTATTTTTCATTTAAACTATTTAAATTATAGACAAAAAGTGTGTTGTTACGCATGGACTATTGAATATGTATGGAGTAAATATTACTGAAAATTGATTAATAATGCCTCACATTACTGTATTACAACAAAAAGTAATCTGTTACTTGTAGTCGTGGGTTTATGGGGAAAAATGAGCCCGAGTCGCGTCTCTTCAGTTTAAAAGATTTATTCCTGACACCACATCTAATACAGTCACGGGGAAA
>JAPTGZ010000005.1:28444830-28457025 GCA_029814645.1 Fowleria isostigma | reverse complement strand
ATACACACATATATGTATATATACTGAGTACAGTTTAGTCTTTACTCACCTGCATTTACATTAATCAAAATGGATATTTTCCCAAAATCCTGAATGTCTTTAATAAAATTGCGTCACTGTATTAGTCTTGTAACAACATAACAGAAATAATTCTATGCAAGTGTAGACATTTTGTGAGAAATAACATTAAATAACCCGATTTGTGTGGTCTGTTTCTTTTACCATTTCCTTCCTGTTTGCTGCTCTTCTGGGTAATTTGTTTATTTTTTTCCCAAGCCTTCAGCATCAGAGGGAGGTAAATTTACTTCCCGATTTCTTTGGTCTTCTCTGGCCAGCCCCAAACACAGTAATTTAGAGCTGGAGAGGCCAGGGAAAAGCTGTTGAGAAGGATTCATCTCCCCAATCCCCAAGCTTCACATTTTATCACCAGCTCTTTAAAAGCATGTTTAATGCATTGCTCCAAATGGAGAATTGCCCTTGTAGATCACCACCACACAATCCTGTCCTTCTCAGGCCAATAGTGGATTGTCTGTTGTAGTTAAGTCAGTGTTCTTATATATCTCCTTCTGTTTTTTTGTTTTTTTTTTGTGTCACAGTGAGAGACAGAGACAGATGGCTGAGCTGCTCTGGATCGGAGAAACCTAAAGAGGGTCAAGGAAAAGTACAGACCACATACATATTTAAGGCAGAAAGAATATTTCAGCGCACCATGTCGTCCTTGTCGTTTTATTATCCTTTTTGTGTTTTCAGTTTTTTTTCTCCTAGCTCAGAAATTGGTCATTACATTTCTTGTTTTCAGATGTGTACTCAGTTTAGATGAAACAATGTGAGGATATAAGGTCACACACTGTCAGAGTTTTAACATTTCTCAGGCATTTAATTTGGCTTTCGACTGTCAAAGCCTAAACAAGTTGGATGAGTAATGTAAACAATAAAAACACTTTCTCTTCTGAACAAGTAATAAAGTGGGGAAAAAAAAAGAAAACAAGTATAAAGATGAGTTAGTGTAACTACAAACAAAATCATGTCCAATCAAGACCCACACATACTGTTCAATTTCTGTTCAGTTTATGGATTCAACATACAAACTAAAGAACATTGAATCAAAAATGTTCACGTAACAATGACTGCCATATTTCTTTATGCAATATATTGACACAACCTGCTGTTAGACCTACATGTCTCTAAGGCAGTTACTAGTTTTTCCAGGATTCATTTGCACAGACTGCTGCAGGGTTTTTTAGATTGCTGTGGCAGCTGACTGCACATGTCAGACAATAGGTGAATTTGGACTTTCCATTTGTATTTGCACAGAAAAAAAAAAAAAATCTTCAGAAATTGGCAACTATTAGTTCTTTAATTGGTACAGCATCTTTAGTATATGAATGAACTTGTAATTATACAGTTCCTGTCTACTTTGTGGGACTCATAGTGCTCTACTCTGCGTCACATTCACCCATTCACACACACACACACACACACTAGTGAAACAAAACCGAGCGACTCAGGGTTCAGTGTCTTATCCAGAGCTATGTGTACATGTGGACCAGGGCCAGTGGTCAAACCATCACCATTAAACCCTTGAGTTTAGATAACCCACTCTAGCAATTGAGTCAAAGCTTCCTCAGAAAAATTTCAAAGAACATTGTTGTAAAAGCTGAGATATTGATGAAGGGTAAATGCGAACAGGTACAATGGAAACAGTCACTTTAATTTAAGAAATGTGACTAGGTATGTTTGAAGAGCTGCAGAGAGAAAAATTGGATGAAGACTTTATGAAAGAGTTGGAAACAATATTCTGGGACTCAGACCAGTGTTTCAGTTCAGTTTTATCAGTTACTGAAAATCTGCAATTTCATACAGTTGCAGAAAAGTTATTCGACCACTCTTGTTTTCTTAAATTTCTTGTTCATTTAAATGTCTGGTACAACTAAAGGTACATTTGTTTGGATAAATATAATGATAACAACAAAAATGTCTCATAAGAGTTTAATTTCAGAGCTGATATCTATGCATTTTCTATGTTTTTTTTGATAATAACCAAAATTATCTAAGTTGTTACATCCATATCTGTGGCATTGTACTGACAAAAACAATGCTTTTAGGCCTTGTATGACACAATACATTCCAAAACAAACCATAATCATCACATGTAACGTCACACTAGTCTAAAAATATCCCTAGGACTGAACAGAGGCTGAAGTACACTCATATCATGGCAGAAGTTAAAGGCATAATTTTAGAACTCCTAACTCATATGTTCCAGCTTGACCATATTTTTAAATGTCAACTCTGTATGCCGAACGTGCAAGAAGAGAGGTCGCCTGGTGAGGCGAGAAACACATCACATTTAATGAGTTTGCTGAATGACCACTTTGACAGCGAACAAAACATCGCTGACTATGAATGTAGAATGTGAGGAATTCAGAATGAGGAAAACATCACTCTGAATACATTGAAAAATCTATTGAGTCCATAACTGACTGGATCCCTTATATTCTTCCAGAACACTTTGCTGCTAATCAGTGCAGGAATCTACCCTCAAGGCCCCACTATTGTTGAGGCAAATTTTTCAAAACCTATGTGCAGTACATACTGTCTATAAGGCGTTTGTGGAAACATACCAATCCTTCCTTTGAAAACTTTTCCAATACTGTATCACAGCAGTGATTCAAATCCATTTTACTTTTTATAATTCCGTCTCCTCCTGTTTCCAATCCTATTATCAATCAACCCACACCGTACCCACCTTGTTTACAACTAAGCACTTCACCACTGTGAGCAGGGCAGTTGAGGGAGTGTAAAAAACATACTACCTGTTTAAGGATAAAAAGCAGTCTGTGTCCTATGGAAGAGACTAGAAAGCTGAGATAAGTATTGCCTGGGGCATGTTTTCTTTGCTGTTTGTGCTGCAACTCAGATACATATAGAGAGAATTACTTCCCACATATCCTTGCAGACAAAGAGACACATATATATGACATTATTTGGTACACCTGCAATACAGTTTATACAATTTATAGATGGATGGTGTAAGATGGAGATGTTAAGGGAAAGATGAGTGTGTGTCTGAGACAGATGGAGATGAGAGAAGTACAGTGATGAAAGTTAAATGAGAGACAAAACCAAGCACAATCAAGTAAAAAATGCTACTAGCAAACTACTTATGGTTATGATGCTGAACGGACAGCTCACATTATTCCATGTGTACATAAGAAGATGACCATCTACGGTAATGCAGTGCAATGATCATTAAGAGGTAAGTTTTACCACTTGCATACATATCATGTCACATAAAAGTAACGTCCGAGGACAGAGAGAGAGATTACTATGATCTAACCTTTATTCAGGTGTAATTTTAATGTGCTGTTCAGTGGAATAAAGTGTAATGGAGAGAACCAGGGTGACTGCTGTACTTTATAAAGGATTACTTAATGTCTAAAACAGATGTAAAAACATCTTGTGCTTTTATTCTATTCTATTTTAAGTCTTCTGTTGTTTTTTTGTTTTGTTTTTTACTTTATATATGCTGCATAAAGTGAGACCAGAAGAACTGTGTTTGTTTAAATCATGTCACATAGTTTGAATGACAAAAAAGCTGGGTCTGACTGCATATGTGTGAAAGACATTATGGTGGAAACACAAGGGAACACATATGATAATATCAAAGCTTGTTTAATTGCATTGGCTGGTAGCAATTTGCTAATATTACAAACTAGCAGTTTGCATACTGTCAATGCAACCTATATTAACACCACCTATATTGTGCTGAGAACCAGTTTCTCACGTCTTCATGAAATTTATGTTGTGTTAGCACAAACACTTCTACATGGATGCTTGATACTTCAGCTTCACAAAGATAATTATATATCAAATGTATATATACACACATACACACACACACACACACACACACACACACACACACACACACACACACACACAAGTACATACATGAAAAAATATATCTATCTGCAAGTTAAAATCTATAATTCTGAAAGTGAAAATAATTTAAAAAAATAATTAGGAATCTTTAGCAGTAAATACTTTACATGCAGACATGTAATACACACTGAAACAAACCCTCTGCATTTAGCAGAAAATGCTTTGCTCAAAGCCCAACAATTTCACTGCTGGTCCAGGGAATCAGACAGAGTGCTTCCTTAAACTTCTAGGTCACAGCTGCCTCGTTATAACAGCTAAAATATATGACTGTGAAAGCTATAGAATGGATTATGTCTTGTATGGCCCCTAACACCTTCCTACATTTAAGTAATTTGAATAAATCATGCAAAGTCATTTACTAGGGTTTGATGGGCCTACTTTAATGCTAATTGCACTATTATTTAATGCTGAAAACAGAATGTCTTATAGCTGCAGCACTTAGTTTTTTGGTGTTACTGGACAAAAATTCCCTAATTACCTCATCAGCTGTAACCTACTTTGTATTTGATAGGCAATATGTGATTGTTGCACCATTGAGTATGGGGAATATGGGAGACAGAATGAAGACCATTCCCTCTATTAACTGCCAAAGAATAATACCAAAGGAAGGGATTATTACAACATGTCAGTTGCTCAGACTAACTACTCTTAATTTGCTGGAGAAAATGAAAAATTACAGAAATGGAATCATACAATACCTGCTGCACTGCCTTTATTTATTTAGTTACCTTTATTTTATTTTTTTTTACATGGCTCAATTAATACTTGCTTTGTCTTTGCATGCTGTTTCCTGAAACAAATACATGAGTACATTTGTAATATTACAAACTTATACTACTTGCATTGTCACATTTTGAGTAAGAAGAATGCCTGCATCCTCATTGAGTATGTCTATATGCTAAATGTTGACTGTTCCATGTGAATTGCATTCATTATTATTGAGATGATGATGCTTCCCAAAATTTGCATTGTTAGTAGATCACCTGTAGAACTTATTTTGGAATTATTTAGCATGTTAAATAAATTTGGCTCCACATCTGTGGTCTGAAAAGCTCATGTATAAAAGCATTAGTAGGTTATTGCCTCTGAATTACTCGCTGCTGAGGGTACATTTCATTTTCCATGCAGGTATATGCTGCTGTTATCATCAAGTTTGGATCTTCCCTCTCCCAAAGTTTGTGCTTTTCTTCTGTGTTCACCCTTTACCTTTCTGCAGGTATCTGTGGTTGCAGAGGTGTCTGTTTCTGATGTGCAGTAACCTGTTCATTGGTGCTTTGTTCTTTCTCTATATGTCCTTCTTTTCTCTCTCCTTCTTTGCTCATCCACCTTCCGAAGCAGATGGCCGCCCACCTTGAGCCTGGTTCTGTCGGAGGTTTCTTCCATTAAAAGTTTTTACTTTTCCACTGTCACCAAGTGTGCACACAGGAGGGATTTCTTGGGTTTGTTGTTTGTATTGTTGCACTGACTGAACCCTGTTATGTTGATTTTTTTTTTCCTTTTTTTATTGCGGTACTTTAATTAATTAAAATAAAATAAAATGCAATGAAATAAAATACAATTGAACTGACTTAAAGTGAACATCTTGATCTTCATATGAATTTTGAGAAATATTCTGTAGATTGAGTCCTCTGAAATCTCTAACTTTGATTTAAGGTAAAGTCTGAATTCAGTGTTACATTGGAGGTGTATTTAGGCCCACAGTGAACTGGAGACACGTCCTGGGTGTGCTCTGCTTTCACCCCAGCACCCCAATGACCTTCTCATAGAAGGTACATGAGAAAATGAATGAATGAATGACATACTACTGTACATCAGTGGTCACCCTTTGGTGGACTCCAGTACACATCTGTAACATGGCCAAGATGACTCCTGTTGGCAAAAACCAAAATAAATACTGCAACTAGTCAACTCATGTTGGTACACATCTAAGTGGATAGCTGTTCACTGATATACTGATATACTGATACATATACTGAGACACTGCACCTGTATGAGAAGAGCAGGGTCTGAAGTTGCAGCATCTGTGTATGCTCTGCTCTTACCATCATTCCTCTGGACATTTTGTTTCTGTTCTTTGTAAGCTGAACTCAGGACGCCTGTCTCATGGCTGCAGTGGTAAAACCTCCTGTCACTGCCCACGGAGCAGCCTCTCGCAAGACATAAGACTGCATGGGGCTCGCTTCCTGCCTCAGGAGACTTTCTTCTTATCAGTTATCCCTTAAAACATGTTGATACCCCATTATTATGTTATTCTTGTATCCCAGAATAACTTTAAGAATGTATTTGTCTAACCCAGTTAATATGAGGCACAATGATGTGAAGGGTCTCAGATTTCTAAATATATATCATGAATATGCTCCACAGTCAATAAAAATATTCAAGGAAAAACTGAAAGTCTTTTAGGTGAAAGTGACCTTAACCAACAGTCACAGATAAACATGAATTTTCTCCACATTTTTACATGTATCGGACTTTGAACAGGACAAATCAAATAATCCATCATTTATCAACTCAAATTCTGTATATTAGTACTATTATTATTATCATTATTATTATTATTAGTAGTAGTAGTAGTAGTAGTAGTATTACTAGTATTAGTAGAAGTATTTGTACTATAAGTAGCAATAATGGTAGTAGTTGTAGTAAAGTAGCAGCAGTATTCTTACCACAATAGTCTGTAAAGCCTAATATTTTAAGACTCAGTGCATTTATTTGTCATTTGTTCAAATGTGTGCTCAGAGGCAGTCTGTTTTAATTGGGTGCCCTATAGGTGCATCACGGAAGCAGCACCCCTCCTCATGCTGGGGAGCAATATTCAATTTGAGAGTGAACCACAACAGAAAGTCATCAATCCGACTCACAGTTTACAAAACATGTAGTAACTACCCAATTTTAACTATGTTTACTGTTTTGTACTGTAAAGCACTTTATGACCTCTGTTTATGAAAGATTTTATATAAATAAACCTTGCTTATTACTTACATACCCTGCCCCAATGCATGCTGGGAAATCTAGCCTCGAGCTCTGCTGCATGGAGGAGCAGCTAAGAGGGGTCTCCCAGCATGCATTGGGGCCAGGTACGTAAGTAATACGTAAGGCTTATGTATCTTTCACAAAAAGAGGTCACAAAGTGCTTTACGGTACAAAATAGAGTAAACACAGTCAAAGTAGGGTAGTTACTACATGTCTTGTAAACCATGAGTCAGGTTATGATTCCTATGTCAGTACAGTGGGTAATACTGCACCTCTACATGATAATATAAGTGGTTATATGTCAATGTATTACAAGTATAAAATGATTAAGCTGATAAATCAGTTACCATAATCACTCACAAATGGATAATGTATTTTATAATATCATGAAAAAAGTAAAAAAAAAAAAAAATCTGATTTAATTTAAACTTTCTTTACCTCCTCCTTCTTGTGGCATCCCCTCCAATAGGTGGCGCTCTAGGCAGCCACCAAGTCTGCCTATGCCATGGTCCACCCCTGTGTGTGATAAAAAGAAGAAAGCACATTTCTCTGTGGGTGTGATTGCTCAGATGTCAGCTGGACACAGACTGATGTTGCTATGTATTTAACCATACCTTGAGCATGCAGGTACAGTAAGTAACCTAAGTAACCACACATTCACAAATAGTCTATAGGTGTAGAGGTTTATTAACACGGTTGACATAGGTGCATAGAGTCCCTCACACAAACATACTTAGTCTCACTGTCTCTTTTAAGATTTAGAGGATAAGTGGAAAGGATTGTGCACTGAAGGGACTGTGTGACTTCTCCTGGGTGGTAATAGAGAACAAGTTGTCTTGGTGAGCTGCCAAAATCATTTCATTTTGAAGCACAGGTAGGAGGTAGCCAGCTACAGGAGACAGATGTGTTTCTAGTGAGCTTATCTGAAATTAATCAAAATCATCACTCCCCGAGCCTGAAATGATTTTATACACACTTGGCAGCACTAAGTAAATAATAAACAAAATAAATGGAAAAAAATACACTTGTTCCCCAAAGTTATTTGAGTCTCAAGGATTTAATTTAACTTTTTTCCCCAAGTTTCTTGGTTCTGATTGACCCATATTTAGGGTCAAATTAAATTACATTTCGAACAGATTACATATTTGCTTCCATATCTTTTGACAATATGAACAACATTTACTGGTTTCTAATGTATTTGTATTTGCACAGTTAGTGTTGAATTCATTCAGTACTGTTATTGCAGTACCATTGCTTAACATTCAGTGCAGGTCTGGATTAGGAGAACTAAAAGGTAAATATATACAGTGACTAGGTAGAAACATTATCCAACAATGGAGACAGGGGCACATCAAGACCCAGGTGCATTTTAGAAGGTGATGAACAAATATGCTTGATATCAACATAAATCTAAAGGTGAAACTCTGCATACAGGTTGTTTTTTTCATGAAGCTCCTGCTCTTCTTTTTATCACACCTCTTTATTCCTAACTGCAACACTGTGACCTGAGGCAATATATATTAAATGGCACGTCATTCCCAAAAAAGGTTTGCTTTAGATTTGAAAACAAGAATGTTGAGTCTGTTAGACTGGACAAATATATACTGACTATGAAAATATTCACTACCCTTGATGTTTTCCACCTTTTTATTGCTTTCTTTCAAAAATGGAGTTGTAATCAGTATCATTAAACTATATTTAAAAAATTTACAAAAGAAAAACGTCAAGGTGAAAATAAATTTCCACAAATTTCAGTTTGATGAAAAATATATAATGTAAAATAAGTAACTACATTAATATTCAGCACATACAAGTAAGCTGATGCATCTTTGGCTGTTATCACATCACATCAGTCTGTGTCGTCTCAAACTCACACATTTGGACACTGAAACTTTACTCCAATCTTTGCAAAACTGTTCAAGTTGAGTTTCACCGGGATCAGGTGTGAACATCCTTTTTCAAGTCTAGTCATAAATTCTCTGTTGGTTTGAGGTCTGGGCTCAGCCACTCCATAACATTCACCAAGTTGCCTTGATATTATTTCTGTGGAGTTTTTACCTCCAAAGTTTTAGTTCTCTTACTCTTGAATCAGATTGTCCTCTGAGATGTTTCTATAGTCATGGAAAAAATTATTAGACCATCAAAAGTCATCAAAAACAATAGTTACGGAATCAAGTACAAAATCTTGTGTGTATTATGTGACTAAAAGTTCTCCCTTGCAAAAGAAATTTTGGATCTCAGTGGGACTTCCTGGTTAAATAAAGGTAAATAAAATAAAATGATATATCACTGAGTGGTTCAGCTGGTAAGGCGAGCCCATGCTATATGGATCTGAGGCTTTTCAGGAGACAACAGAAGCACCATCTACAGTCTCGTGGTGATTAGGTCACTTTTGGTCTCAGATACAGATCGCTTTCACACGACAATGTTCCCTACTGGAATCCACGCAGTCAGTACCTGGGACTACCTTCTCAGCAGGACTCAGGTATGGTACTCGCAATGGAACGTTTGCATTCACAATAATAATATTAAGTGGACTTTGGGGTCCAGCAGACTCGGATATGGACTCAGATGCCCAGTGTGAAAACGCCCTCAGTTATGCCTCTCCCATCTCAGCTGCTGTAGCTTTTAACTCCTTCACAGTACTCATGGGTGACGTGGTGTCCTGCCTCAAAAGTCACTCTCTTCATGGTAATCAGTTTGTGAGGACATACCATATTCTCTCCATTTGAACTCCAGGGGATTTCAGTGAGTTGGAACTTTTTTGTATCCATCCCCTGACTCATACTTTTTAATAACCTTTTCTCTGAGCTCCTTCTGATGTACTCTTTCCTTATCATGTAACTGTTAAAGGAACACTGATTAATCATGCTGGACCTTCCAGTGCCTGGGTCTATTTATACTAAAATCACTTCAGATTCACTCCCTATACCCAGGTGATCACTTGCTATGAGAATATTAGCACCACCTTCTTTCTAGAAGGTTAAGATTTATGCAATCACTTATTTTACATCAAATGTTAAAAACATGAATAATATTAGAATAAATAAATAGCAAATACATAATAAATTGTATAAATGGATAAATATTCAACAAGATGACATCACAATCATAAATATACCTTGCACTAATCTGCCCAATTGCTGAGAGCTACAGTTTATGAAATATACACAAATGTCTAAATTATGAACTGGGGTAATGAAATAAAATCTTCTAAAACAATTAGTCATGAATGATTCTTTAATGTCACTGTGGTCACAAGAAACAGACAATCATATTTAATTTCCTTATTCATTTTCTGCATAGACTCCGGTCTCTCTCCTAGCTTTGTCGGCTAACACTAGTAATAAACCCGACAACAGCACTGTGTATTTTGTGTCCTCAACAGTCACTCATTCACATACATGACCTCATCGCTTTGCATCCTGCAAGTTGTTGTCTTGAAAAAAAAAACACAGAGTTGTAAAGATCCGCTGTTGATTCATTAGTTCCAATACTAATGCACTTCCTGCCCTTATGACAGTCGTCGGAAGTAGAAAGCGTAGTCTTTGTCCCTTAAAAACCCCACTGATTCCCAATTGTCCCAATAGAGCCTTTAAGAACATGGGAAATTATATATTTTGACATATATAAGTTGCACCGGAGTATAAGTCGCAGGACCAGCCAAACTATTGGACCAACATACACAGACTCATGCTCAGACACACATATCAGGTCTGAGTGATCATATGATCATACACCCACATCCAAGGAGCCTTACACTGTAAAGGCCCAACCTCTTCCTGGAAAAGGGGCTTTTTCTCTTTTGTCTGTGTGTAACTTTGTGTTTTGTCTGGTCTCACTCAGTCTATGCAGAAAATAAATGATGAAATTAAATACGGTTGTCTACTTCTTGCGTCCGCGTCACTTTCAGTGTCAAGTGTCCATATTTAAACTATTACCGTATTAACAAGCCAAACTCCCCTTTATCACGGAGTATGAGTCATCCCAATCATAAAAGTGAGCCAAAGCACTACTACAATTGCTTCTGGACTGATTTACTGAAATGTTTTATCCCTCTCCTCACAGTCTCTCCATTGTTCTTCAAGGTGTAATTGTTGAGCTTTTTCCATCTCTGCATCTGTTTGTCCCTCTTGAACTTTCTCTGTCTATTACTGCATGGAAAGAGGAAAACCACGCACACTCAGACGATGGCGTAGATGTATTACACAGATGTACAGCCCTCCTGAAAACAAAACACTTAACACTTTCAGATCAGTCACGACATCAAACACACTGCCTCCCAACCATGTTGTAGCACTTACATTATGACTCTCCAAACACCACCGTATGCAGATTATGAGTAGGATCATAAGTGCAGGTCAAAGTGAGCTTTTTGCATTGTGTTATGTAGATATAAAGTGTCTCTTTTCGTCCTGACTGGTGGCTGAGTGTGATTCCCAGACAACACAGTTACTGTCTATAGGACATGACTGATAATAATATAATAATACTGAGTGAAAATCACCACATGCCCCAAGTGAAATACATTTTACAATATTTGATTTTACCTTATCTTATCTTGTGGTCAAATGCTGTTCCACACTTCAACTCAACAAAGCATCAAGAGGCCCTTTTCCACTGAAAACCCAGGAACTTTATTACTAGGAATTTATTTACCAGAACTTATTTGGGTAAAAGAATTCCCAGTAATTGCGTTTTCACTGCACCCCAAAGTTCTGGGTAATTTATTCAAATCAGACTGATAATTTGCAGCAAAAGAAACAGCACCAGAGTCCTGAAAGCATATATATATATATATATATGCTGGAAATAATATAGATAATTATTTGCTAAGTTTCAGCCCCATAAAAGTCTTCCAGCTGCCGTATTCAAACAGGTTTTATCTGAACATGTAGCAGGTCCAGTATATGTACATTCATAAACTCAGCTCTAGTCCAATAAAATGACACAGTAGTGTAAGTGGACGTTTGGGTTTAATGTTTTACTGGTTGTTGAATTCCTTACTCCATCTGGAATACATTTTAGGTGAAGTTAACTATCATTACATATGGTTAGTTTTTATTTAAAAATAGTAGAACATGTATTTTCAACTTCTCAGTCATTAACCCATAAGGACCCAGTGTGACATCTGTGTCACATCACAAATACATTTTCCTCTATATTTAACCATCCTTAAGTGGTTTATCACCATTTATTGTATTATTTTCTGTATTTTGCATTTTTTTCAGTAAAAATCAGGTATTTTCTACCATTTAATTTACTAATCATGTAGAA
>JAPTGZ010000005.1:28400642-28414040 GCA_029814645.1 Fowleria isostigma | reverse complement strand
AACTTGTTTGGTTCATCTAGTTGTTGTTGGTCTAATATGATGTCAGGTTCTTTTAGCTTTGCACAGAAAGAGCTAATAGCAATGTCCTTCAGAGGGCTGTATTTTATGTCATGCTTGGAGTACATTTCAGAGCCACTATTTTTTTTTTTTTTTTTTTTACATATACCCTTCTCAATGAAGACCTTTAATCAGTACTTCTACTTTTACCAGCCATTTGTCTGTGTCTGTGTCTGTGCTTCTAGGTACTGAATGTGTATTTTTGTATGTGTTGCGAGAAAACCTACACAAATTGGGTCCCATAATTTGTCAAACTTGCCCTCTCTTCTGATAGCTTGAAACTGTTTTATCCTCTTTTGTGGTTCCATTTTATTGTAAAATTTTAATTGGTGTTTTTTTTGTTTATTTGTTTTATTTATTTTCAAAAGGGCACAAAGCAACACTTTGGCATTATGGCAGTATGTACTTTTGTACGTGATGTGAGGAAATCTACACAAATTACAAATGTATTACAGAGTTCACTAGCATTTAAACAATTAATCTGATATTCCTGATACCCCTGACATAGTCTACGACTGTGTGGAAATGGTTCACATCCCATTAAACTTATTTGAAATTAAGTGCTGACTGCAGACATAAACATGTTTTGTTGTTGGGTTCATAATCTGCCAAACCTGTCCTTTCTTCAGATAGCTTAAAGTTATTTTGTGGTTCTGTTTTCACATTTGGTAAAATATGAAATTTTAATAGGTGATTTTTTTTTTTTTGTGTGTGTGTGTGTGTGTGTGTGTTAATTTATGGTGCAAAAGGGCACACAGCAACACTTTGACATTATGGCTAGGAGTGTAAGAAAATATTGATTCCGCAATATATTGTGAGATTTCAATTCATGATACTGTGTCGGTATTGTGAAATGAAATATTGTGATATTTTTTTACACTCCTAGTTATACATGAGAACTGTTGAAATGCAAGAAATTGAGAAAATGAGCACTACAAAAGTAATATTGTGATATCGTATGTCATACACATAATTTTTTAAATTGATAACATTGTCCACTGTGCATTATTTTCACAGCTAATAGAATATGAACATTTGAGCAGGATCTTAAACTGTAATGTCTGTAAAACCTTATTTTGTTTATTTATTCATTTTTTGTGTGTGTGTTCTTTGTACTGGTAAAACCAGATGTTAAAACTTTATTTATCCAAATCTTGCACTTTAAGTTTTTATAGAGGAATATTTTGTGATATACCATTAAATCCTGTTCTGATCAAATAAAAATGTGTCTAGTATCTATGCATATTTCTGGCGTCATTCAATTTTCCCAGAAAATTATCTTTTAAAAAAAGAAACAAAGTAAACAAAAAAAATATTGCCTTTTTAACAGTATCGTGATATATAGCAATATATCGTATCATGATCCCAGTTTTGTGATTTGGATTGTATCGCCAGATTCTTGCTTATACACAACGCTAATTATGGCTAATGTCAGAGACTGTGTTGTTTTCCCCCTCGGCTCTAACCAGATGTGATGTTTGTGGACCATAGTTGCCAACTCCGCCTATTATAAACAACTTTGGGGTTGTTTTTCTGTGTAGTCATTTGCAAATATCATCAGTCATGGGTTGTGGGTTTTTGGGTAGTGTAGTTGCTTCTTTATGCTTTGCTGCCTGTATGAACTACTTCTGAATTTCCCTGTTGTTCCATACAGCGGTGAGAACCACCAGGAAAAGCTTTTGTGTGTCCGTGTGTGGGGTCCAGGTGCGGAATAGTTTGGGGGTTCAATTAAAGCAACACTCCAAAAGCATACAGCAGTTGAAAATTGGAGATAAAGAAATCACTTGAGTGTTATATCAGAAACAAAAAAAAGTTAAGAAAGTGATATTTTCAGTAAAATAAATCATGAACTTAAAAACAAGTGTCTTCATCCACTGTCACTGATCCAACTCCATGGGTTTTAATCAGTGTCGTAGAAGATGACAGCATTACCACAGTAACTACGGAGCCTCTGAACATCCAAATGGGTCATATCTGATGACCACAAAAAGATGAATAACTGTATTTACACCAAGTATTGACATGTATTAATAGAATTAGTGGATCAACAGATCTTAAACATTTTAGATCATAGATGTTTTGGTTGATGGTGGATGTTTAGGTCTTTATGGGTTAAAAATGTAAGCTATTCAACATTCTTATATTCACTGTGTTTACTGTCTATTTACTGCAAAATAACTTAATATGTTTACAGTAGGGCTGCACAGTATATGACAAAAACTATTGATATCATGATAACGGAGTATGCAATATTCAGAGCACCAACATGTGAAATAATTATTTTTTTTTTTTTTTTCATTAATTTTCTGTTTTGCATGCCATGGAGTACCAAATTGTTTTTCTCTAACACTCTAACATGATAGTTCTTCTGCTATAAAAACTGAAGTAATGCTACTGCTGCTGGTTGAACGCAAGAAGGTCCTGGGTTTGATTCCAACACCAATCAGTATGGAGTTTGCATGTTTTCCCTGTGTCTGCATAGGTTCTCTCCAGCTACTCTGGCTTCCTCCTACCATCCAAAGTCATGCACTGTTAAATGGTTAAACTACACTATATTGCCAAAGTATTCACTCACCTGCCTTGACACGATGTGAACTTAAGTGATATCCCATTTTTAATCCATAGGGTTTAATATGTCATTGGTCCACCCTTTGCTGCTATAACAGGGTTGAGGTCAGGACTCTGTACAGGCCAGTCCAGTTCATCCACATGACCACACCAAACCATCTCATCCATGTCTTTATGGACCTTTGTACACTGGTGTGCTGTCACGTTGGAACAGGAAGGGGCCATCCCCAAAATGTTCCCACAATGTTAGGAGCACTGAATTGTCCAAAATCTCTTGGTAGACTGAAGCAAGAGATTTTGGACAATTTCATCCTGCACAGAGTCCTGACCTGAACTACATAGAACACCTTTAATGAATTACAATAGAGACTGAGAACCAGACCTTCTGGTCTAACATTAGTGTGTGATCTCACAAATGTGCTTCTGCAAGAACAGTCCAAACTTCCTATAAACACATGCCTAAACCTTGTGGAAAGCCATCCCAGAAGAGTTGAAGTTGTTATAGCTGCAAAGGGTGGACCGATGTCATATTAAACCTATGGATTAAGAATGGGATGTCACATAAGTTCACCTCATGTCAAGGTAGGTGAGCAAATACTTTCGGCAATATAGTGTAAATTGGCCATAGGTGTGAATATGAGAGTGATTAGTTGTGATGAACTAGTGAGTTGTTCAGGGTATACCTTGCATTCATTGCTGGGATAGGCTCCAGCAACTATATAAAGCGGGTTCAGAAAATTAATGAATGTTATTACAGTTTTCTGAGTGACTTTGGTATGTTTCTCAGATCAGAATTGAAATTTTCAAAACTATTTGTTCAGTCTTTATTACACCATGGTGTCACTTGTTCACATCAGAAAAGCAGTTTCTTGTTTCTTTCAACAAGTTGCAAATGCTTTTGTCATCCATGCAAATGATTATGTACAATTCTCTGCTGTTTCCTACATTATCAGCTGCTTCTGTCACATTGATCAACATGTAATGTCATGATCTCTGTTGAATAGTCTCACCCCTGCAACATTTAGGCATCAGTTCATCGTATAAGTCTTTACATGCAAAATGGTTGAACACATTCTCAGAACATGTCAACCATATTTCTATACATTTCCATTAGACTTTTTTCTAAATGTGTCCTGAATTGGTAAATTGCTACCAGGTGAATTCTGACTTTCTCTGACAAAGGAAAATGTGTGAAGCATTAGATCAACCAATGATCAACCAGTTTTCCAAAAGATTCTTTCCATGCTGCATCAAAAAGAAGATATTCTTTATGCTGTGGATGAGAATTTGTGCCCAACAGAAAGGAATATCAGGAGGTGTAGAAGACTGCACTGGGATTTCTTCAGCATTGAATGTACAGTTTTCCCTAAGGAGGTTGTCCTATGCTTGCATTTATACTTTAGTTTTTTTTCTTTGCTCTATGCAGTGTTGTCTTTTTCTCTCTGTATTGCAATGACATGGTCTGTCAACAAATTACAGAACAAACAGTAAGTGTAAATGTGAATCTGGTCCAGTCTCTTGAATCAATCTCCTACATACACTAAGATGAACTTACAATTTACAATAATTGTCATCCAAACTTTAGCCATAGTTTACATCTGAATATTTCTCCAGAGTATTTATTTTTATTTGCAGTTTTTCCTCAGTCGCTTTGGTATATTTCTCAGCTCAAAATTGAAATTCTCAAAACTACTTGGTCAATTTTCACATCATTGTGTCACTTGTGCACATCAAAACAGCATTTTCTCATTTCTTTCAACAAGTTGCAAATGCTTTTGTCATTCATGCAAATGATGATGTTCAATTCTCTACTTTTTCTTACATTATCAGTTGCTTCTGTTGCGTTGATCAAAATGTATTATCATGATCTCTGTTGAATAGTCTCACCCTCCACAAGATTTAGGCATTAGTTCTTTGTATAAGTCCGTACATGTAAAATGAGTGAATATGATCTCAAAATATATCAAACATATTTCTATACATTTCCATTTGCTCCAAGGTGAATTTTGACTTTCTCTGATGAAGGGAAATGTGTGAAGCACTAGATCAACCAATGATCGACCAGTTTTATAAAAGATTCTTTCCACGCTGCATCACTGGAGAAAATAACTGTTATGATGTGGATGAGAATTTGTGCCCAAAACATAGGAATATCAGGAAGTGTAGAGGACTGAACTGGAATTCATACACCACTGCATGTACAGTTTATATGAGGAGATTGTCCTATGGTCACATTTCAATTTTTTTTTTTTTTTTCCTTTCTGTATCACAATGACATGGTCTGGCAACAAATGACAGAACAAACAAGAGTATAATGTGAATCTGGTCCAGTCTCTTGTATCAATCACTCCATATGGTCTAACTTACAATTTACAATAACTGTCATCAAAACTTTAGCCATAGTTTACATCAGAATATCCCTCCAGAGCATTATTTATTTATTTAAAACATGCAAAGAAACAAAATAAAATAAAAACAAAATAATATTTAAATGAAGAGAATCTGTCTTCAAGTACAAACAAATCTAAATGTTCATGGTCAAAAAGGAGTAGTAGAAGTATAACCTTACACTGTTACATTAACAACATGGCATCAATTTTACTGTCTTATCCAATGACATAAGGAGTTGTCATTCTTTTGCACTGACATGTTCATTAACACATACATTTTATTTTGACAGATAAACTAAGAATTTTGAGCAAGAGACTGGCTTTTGGAGGTAATCCATGGTGTTTTGCTATTACTACAGATTGTTTTGAGAAATGCACATACTGTTTTGAAAATATCAAGGATGATTAGAGAAATGTACCAAAGTGACTGAGAAAAACTGTAAGACGACAGTTTTGGCCAAGGTATCTTATATTTAAAGATTTAATTTTTATATGCAGTATTTCCCAAATCAGGCAGGCAATGGAATAGCCTATGGTTTAGTTAAAGCTCCTGATGGCAGTACTCTGGCACCTCAGTTATTATAAAATACATCCAGGTCATTTACATATTGTTATATACTGTATGAATGACCAAATATTTGATTCTGTTTTTTGTCTGAAGGTCTGTGGTAACAGAATCACCAGGTTGTTGGACAGAACTGTGTCATTGATTGTACTAGTACAGTATTTTGACTGAAATTATAAACAACTGAGTCAGCATACAAACAACTGGATCATTTTAACATTGTTAAGGTACATTTTTATTAGTAAATGAAACTGGTATGTCTTTAAGTGAACGAAAAATATCGCAATATTATCGTTATCGCAATGCTTTACACCCATATTGCATATGGAAAGTTTTGCCAATATCGTGCAGCCTTAATTTACAGTGTTATCAAGAGGCCTCTCATTTACACAGTGTGGCAGTTGGCTTTTTTTTTTTTTTGGCTTGTTTCCATAGAGTTGGTCGCTTGTTTGTCTCGCGAGATCTGGCAACACTGTTGTAAATGTTGTTGCCGACTGACGCGTCTAATGTCCTGTAGTTTAAAGCCTTATATTTGCACAAAATAAGGTATTATCTACAATAAATACTTCTTATAGTCTAAACAATCTACATCACGTACTGTAGATACCCAGCCAGTGTGTTGTGCAGCAAACCAACCAGGGGAGCTGGTGTTTCCCTCCCACAATGCATCATCGCTGCATACACAGATCTGCCATGTTTGGACTCTGGTCGGGGATAGATGTCGTTGCCGCATAGAAGCTGTTACTTAGCTAGTCGCACGTTTTGTCAAGTCATGACGGTGATATACTAAAGATTAAATGCTGTTTCCAGATTTGTAGTCAAACCCCAGCGTTAAGTGGGAGGCGTTTTGCATCATGACAGCCAAAGCTCAGGGTAAGTTGTATCAGCAGCCTTTGTCGAGAATACTATTAGCTATGAAGCTAATGAGCTAGCAAGCAAACCAAGGCACGGGTGACGGTAGGCCCAACGAAGACACAGTCTTTAGTTAGCTCAAGTTAGCTTTAGCTACCTTCAATAAACATTAATATATAACGATGCTAGTGTAAGATACGCTTAGTTCGTTATCAATAATAACTTAAAATGGGCGGTGAGCTTGCCAAGTGGAGGCTGTTAGCTTGGCGCAATCAGTGCTTTTGGTAAAGGTTGTCCTTGGGATGGTCGAATAATCTGCAAATAACATAATGGCCAAGGGTGGAAAATATTGATAACCTAAACCATCTTAATCTTAGCAGTACAAATTTTGCGTTTTGTGTGAGGTTGTCGACAACGGCATTAGAAAAATAGCCACTGGGCTTGCGCTCAGCTAACGCTAACTGGTAGCTAACTAGCAAGGTAAACATCAAACTCGCTTTCAAATGTGGCTGATTAATCGAGATTTATGTCAGCACAGTATTTGTTAATTTACGCGTGATAATATTTTAATTCCGTCTTAAATCAGTGCTGTCATCTGGTCAATATTAGCCGTTGATAGAAGTTGTCCCCGATTTACGCAAGAACACGGTTACTTGACGGCAACGTGTTGTTTACTGCCTCATCAGTTTTTGGGTCTATAGAGTTTTGACTCGGTACTTTTGATTAAAGTAAGATGGTAAGAAAATATGAGTTGGAGTTTTATATATATATATATATAAACAGTTGTAAAATAACAGACACGATATAAACAATTAATTTCAATACATAGACGCAACGCAGACATGGTCGTGCGTGCGTTTGTGTGTGTGTGTGTGTGTGTGTGTGTGTTTTAACCTGTCCCTGCAACCTGCAACCTGGTGCAGGACTGGTCATTACCATTCACTGTAAAATTAGAAAACTGAAACTTTTATAATTTTGCCTGAGTAAATAAGTTTTGTTTAATTCATGGCAAAAAATACACTTTTACCTTTTACTTTTGCACTTTATTATGATTGAGAAGTACTTTGTTACTTTTATTTAAGTAAATAAAATGAGTTGAATCAGTACTTCTACTTTGACAAGGGTATTTTTCCACACAAGTAGCAGTACTTCTGACATAGTATTATCACTAAACTTTGAAAAAACAAAACAGTGGCCGGGAGCGTTGGAAATGGACCCAAACATACTACTGCAAAAATGTGCAGGCTGGTCTTGAATGATGTGGTATTACTTGGATTAACATTCCGATGCACAAATTTCATTAAAGTTGGGAGCACCAGCCAAATTTGTCCATTCAAAATTAATTGGGCCATTTTCAAATGGCTGAAATTCCCACACATTTGATCTTAAAATTATTCTGCAATATAACAAATGTGCAGCCCTGCCCAAAGATTAAATATGTTATGTGAGGTAATGATGTCATATGTGGTTTTCACACAACACCAAAGGACAACAGGACAAGTCACTGTTACAGGCAATAAGAGTTGGAATAGTCTTCCAACAACTGCTTGAAAAATGTCATGTAATCTCACCTTTTCTATACATTTCAAAAAGAGCTAAAAAAAAACATCCCGTCAAACCTGTAAACATACATAATATCTGGTCAGCTTTTCATTTCCATCTCAATAGTTATTCTTCTTGTCAGTTTTATACTGTATTTATTTCATTAATTATGTATTGTGATATTTTTGTGGGATGAGGTCACAGGACAGCAAAGTAAACTGCACTCTTCAAATCACACAGTCATGAAAAGGCAATTTTATTTCAACACAAACCCATATGTGAACCAACACAGAGTCTACGGCAGCAACACAAAACTTTCAGACATGTGTTGAAGTGAAACACATGGAAATATTCCCTCCACCCTTTTAGCTCAACTTTACAGACATAATATGAGACATACAGCCACATAACACACAACAGTAACTTACTTTAACACCTATTTACAGCTTGACATTGTAGTGCATGGTCACATGACCCAGTGAACCAGGAAATAACCTAAGTCACATGACTCAGCACAGACTGTCCTTAAAGCACAAACAGTGCAGTTCGCTACAGTCTGATGTACACCTGTATATAGTAATGTGTCATATATATTATATTGTATTGTTTGTTCGTTTTTGTCTGTCTTTAAATGTTGAAGACTATGGACAGAAAAGAGCTTCCAGATAAATCTGACATATTTACACAAAGTAATGTTTTTTGTATGAGTGTTCGTTGATATCCATTGTCCTCATAAAATAAACAAATGAACATTAAACAAAAGAAAGAAAGATTTTAAATAAATAATAAAGATGCCAAAACACAAAGGCAAGAAAACCCCATCAAAATCAAGCACTTATATCTGAACACACGGAGGATCACCAAATGGTAAATTCAGGTCAGGCATGTGAGCGGACAACTTAAAGGTTAAATGACTTTCTTGTCCAACTGGAGAATCAAGCAATTATTCCCAGACACATGAATCCGTCAGAAAAGCTCCACCAGTCAAATTGTTACAGCCAGGTTACAGAAGGCACCAGTTTTGGTCTGAAGACCTCAGTTAAATGGAAGAAAAGGCTTAACTTGAGGTTTTAAAAAGCCCATCAGTGTCATAAATGGCTGGAGTGTTGAGCACTCCTGCACATTCACTCACTGATCCACTTTTTTTTATAGCTATTTGAAATGTAACTCAGAGCATTTCATCTGACGGGTGATGGGGTGAATATTGATCCTTTTCCTTTAGACTACTTATGATGACAACAAAATAATGCTCTGGATCACAGTAAACGGCACAAAACATACAGTATACTCATGACCAAACCCAGGTCTACAATGTAAGAAAATGAAAGCACAGAACGGTAGCCAATGAGAATGCAGCATCACAAAATGTCAGCTAATGAGAGCACAGTGTCACCGAATGTCAGTCAGTGAGAGTGTAGCGTCACAGAACATCAACCAATGAGAACGTAGTGTCAAAACATGTCAGCCAATGAAAACACAGCGTCACAGAACGTCAATTTTCTCTTTTCTGTTGTGCTGTTACAGAGTTATACCAGAAAGAATTTGTAAGAAATAACTTAAATATGTGAATATAAAACAACAAAACTTTGATCCAAATATATGCAGTACTTTATTTAGAAAGAGTACTATTATTATTATTATTATTGCTATTGTTACAAAGGATTACATCCTCGTATGTTCTTTGTGTAAAAGCTTTGGTAGAATATGTTTTTCTTTATTTTTGTCAATATGACAGTCCAATCTTAACAAACTGCATAACATTAAATGTAATAAATGTGTGACAGTATTCAGTGCTGTGTACTACTTTGTGGTTTACACTTCTTAGTTCAAAAAACATAGTAATCCAATGTAATATGAATAAATTATTTTATTACATTTTAAAAGGCCACCTAGGTATATGTAACCTAGTACATTTCATAACCAGCCTTAACACAACTTTCTTCAAATGACTGACTCATCATACACTTGCCCGGTGGTGTTAAATGTATTCACTCTGTGACTGTAAACCATGAACTTAAGCCTTTACTCAGCCAAATGAGAACAGGACGGAGGTTATGTTTAATTTAGGAAAAAGTCACTGTAGGTCTTAAAGTTTTCTTAATTAAAATGTTGTCCTCTTACAGAATGCAGGATGGACAAGTCCTGAAGTTCATAATGAGACAGAGATGGGACAAAGGTGAACGCTTTTAGTGAAGTGTCTGGAGATAACGGTGTCAATTAAAAAGTGACACTTTTCTGAAACGCTGCAAAGTCATTGTGTCGAAGATGACGATTGCATTCTATGTTCAAGACAGACCAAAAAAAATCCACACCTGTAACACCTGTGACACCTTTACTGAGTGTAGAAGATAGAACACTTGACAGTTGGAGTAGAGGAAGTAAAAGAGAGAGAGATAGTATCATGGAAAACTGCTTTAATATGAAGGTGAAATTAAACTGTTACTGCATCCTAGTGTCACTCACAAACACTACATCTCCCCAACTTTAACCAAAGCATGTTTTTGTATACACCAACTAGGACACTGAATGTAAACTCAGCGGCATAAGCAGAGGTGATGGAATGTAATTACACACAGCGCATTGTCCGTCTGCAATGACATGTCATTAAATATCGATGTCAAATACAAGAATTGCAAACTGTGCAAAAAGTCCATCCATCCGTCTGCATAAAGTGGCTGATGCTGCGTCTGGATGTTTTTCTTTTAACTTGAGCTCCGAAAGTTCTCTTTCTGTTGACTTCAGGTCCAAAGTTACAGGTGGATGATGGTCAAAAAGTCAACCTGTGAGTTAACTTACAGTCCATCATCCACAGATACTGCTGATCATTTTCAGTCTTGAAACACATTTTTACTTTATTTTCGTCTTTCCTTCAAGTCCATTTCTGGAGTTGTCCTTCCGTTGTTTGTTATTTCAAGTTTTTCAGTGAATATTCACCTTGAAAAAGGGGACTCTAGTGAAATAGCCACAACATTACTCTCCTTTTCCACCTTTCTCGTCTCTCTTCTCAACTTCAATTCTCAACTCTGCTGAGCATGCTCAGTGGAGTTGATGTTGCTAGGAGAAAGTCTTCCAGAAATCCTGTGGTTGTATTTTTTATTTGTGCCACCCTCTCAAAATTAAACCATGATTGGTCAATTCACCTGTCACTCTGAAACCCAAACACTCCTCCTGGTGTCCATGCAGTCCTATCTGGGTCTTTGTAGACACTGATGATTCTGATTGATAACATGTTTCAGGAAGTAACCCTTTCATTACTGATGTGAAGTTGACAGTAGGTTTAACTTTAGAATGTGTACAAGAAAAACTGTATTAAATGAATTGTATTAAATTAAATAGAAATTTGAAAATAATTGAGTTAATATTCATATAATTTAATCCTGAAACTTTCTAGGACTTCTTTGAAGGCATAGAAGGCCCTGAGGATTCCCCTCTGGTGGAAATGTATTAAAAATTCATAGTATAGATAATTGCATAGATTAGACTAATTCCTGCAAAATGCAAGGTCTTTTTTATTTAACTATTTTTCTCTATCTTTAAACAATAAACTACATTTGCTTGATAAGTGGACTTTAAATAAATTATGAAACAACAGTAAACCCCTTAACATTTTTTCTCAAGGATTTTAAGAAGTGTTTTGCTCATGAAGAGGGTGAAGCTGGTGAAGAATGCAACAGAGGAAGATATAATATTCTTAAATGACCCACTCCTTCTTTATTGAATATAAAGTCATGTATCAGTGCTTGCTGAAGTTATATAAGTGTCATTCTTCATTGTTTTCCCTTTGGATGTGGGCTAAAAACACATTTAAGATGGACATGATTGGATCTGCATTCTCCAAGAGTCTACATAATTACTCCTTCCTCTGAGCGACTGACTCTATCAACAGCTTAGTCTGTCTGAGATCATTTCAATTTCCTCTTAACCTAGGTTGTCAACACTTCACTATCCTGGGGGGAGAAGGGGGATTTGAGGGAGGTGGGTGCTTCAGAGAACTTCTGACCCTCCAAGTAGTTGGTAATCCTGTTATACTCCAAGAGATACATTTATATCTAGGCCACAAAATAATGCAACACAATATTCCACTACGATACGAGAGAGAGAGAGCAACGATTTAGAACTCAACACTCAGGTCCAGCTTTTTTGGAGAGTAAATAACATTTGTATGCTACTTAAAAAGTACAAATATTGAATGACAGTTATCATGAAACGAGGGAAGATGCACGTAGTATTTCTCAGTCTCAGCTTTATTGTTATCTGTATGAACACGGGTTCAAACATGTGGTATACAGAACTTATTCACATTTTTTTATTTTTATTTTTTCCTTAAATTTTCAAAATGTTTTGTGTATCTGCTCTGCTATCGGCTCCTTGTATCCATGAAATGAAATGTTTTGGTTCTATTTTTTGCTCAAAACAAATAAATAAATAAACAAACACACAGCGTACTGGTGCTGACTCATTGTGTGTTTGTCCATGCATACGTGGTTTATTGTAGCTCCCCCTCGTGTTGATGTTCAGTTTGCGTCTCACCTTATTCACTGTGCTTTCTCCGTGCACCGCGCTCTGCTGTTTAATTAACTCATGCTGGCGCGCAAACAGGATAGCCCTGTCCAATGTTAAATCCACCTCGAGCTGCAGACCTCTGTCGGTTATTCCTAGAACAATCTGGTTCCGAATCTGCTCGTCCTTGCTGTTGTCAAACTCACAATGCTGCACGAGCTCATATAGGCTGTGCATAAACGCCTCCACTGTCTCACTGACTCGTTGAATCCGCTTGTGAAAACACACCCCCTCGTGGATGCGTTTAGGGACAAAGTGTTCATCAAACTCTTCCATCACTGCATTAAAGTTGAACTCTGGGTGCAGATTATCCTCCGTGGCAGCAGGAAACAAAGGAATTGTAGATCGGCTCCGCATGTCTCCCAATGGCATAAAGCAAAAAATTAACCTGTACCTCACCGTTTCCTTGTCCAATTTTGACACTACTCGGAAGCGGGAGAACCTTTGCCTCCATGCTGGCTGGGTGAAGTTGAACATCTCCGGGGCTGCAAACTTTGCCATTTTACCAGAAGCTTCGGCAGCGAGTCCTTAATTCTGACGCCATGTCATGAAACGAGGGAAGACGCACGTAGTATTTCTCAGTCTCAGCTTTATTGTTAGCGGTATGAACACGGGTTCAAACATGTGGGATACAGAACTTATTATTCACAACACACTGGCGCTCCCTAGTGACGTTTAAAGAAAAGCCGCTATGGCAATAGCGAAGGGCCAACTGGCTAAATCTCAGAACAACAGTAGTGATAAATTTATGATTATTTATTGATCAACACGGTGGTGCAGTGGTTAGCACTCATGAAAGTCCTGGGTTTGATTCCAGCACCAGTCAAGGTGGGACCTTTTCTTGTGGAGTTTGCATGTTCTCCC
>JAPTGZ010000005.1:28340118-28351322 GCA_029814645.1 Fowleria isostigma | reverse complement strand
TATGGGTGAGTGGTTTTCTGATGTCAGTGTTGTGGATGGAGTGACCCATGGTGGTGGTGGTGGGGGCAGGCATATGTTATGGATGAAGACCACAGGTGTATTTTATTGATGGCACTGTCAATGCACAGAGATACCATGATGAGATCCTGAGGCCCATTGTTGTGCCATACATCCGAGAACATCACATCATGTTACAGCCTGATCATGCACGGCCCCATGTTGAAGGATCTGGACACAATTCTTGGAAGCTGAAAACATCCCAGTTCTCACATGGACAGCATACTCACTGGATGTCATCCATTGAGCATGTTTGGGATGCTCTGGATTGGCGTATACAATAACATGTTCCAGTTCCTGCCAATATCCAACAACTTTGCACAGCCATTGACGAGGAGTGGACCAACATTCCACAGGCCACAATCGACAACCTGATCAACTCTATGCAAAGGAGATGTGTTGCACTACGTGAGGCAAATGGTGGTCACACCAGATACTGACTGGTTTTCTGAGTCCCCAGACCCCCCCCCCCCCAGTAAAACAAAACTGCGCGTTTCAGAGTGGCCTTTTATTGTGGCCAGTCTAAGGCACACCTGTGCAATAATAATGCTGTCTAATCAGCATCTTGATATGCCACGCCTGTGAGGTGGGATGGATTATCTCAGCAAAGTGCTGGCTATCACAGATTTAGACAGATTTGTGAGCAATATTTGAGACAAAAGGTTATTTTGTGTATGTAGAAAATGTTTTAGATCGTTGAGTTCATCTCATAAAAAATGGGAGCAAAAACAAAAGTGTTGTGTTTATATTTTTTTCAGTGTATGTTTTCTATCTGTTCATAGAACACCAGCGTATTGTTCCCACATTGTGGGTTTAGCCTCAAGTGGTACTTAACTTGATGTTGAAACATTAGTAACTTTTAATCAATGTTCTACTATGGCAGAGGTTTCCAATCCTGGTCCTGGAGAGCTACTGTCCTGCATGTTTTACATGTATCCCTCCTCCAACACACCTAATTCAAATGATTAGCCTATCATCCAGCTCTGCAGAAAAATGATAATGACCGTCAGGTATGTGGGAGGGAAACATCTAAAACATGCAGGACAGTAGCTCTCCAGGACCATGGTTGCCATGGTTGGGCACCCCTGTACTACGGTCTTGTAGCCTACAACTGTGTGCTAGATACCATTAGCATCTTAACTTAGAACACACATGATAGTTGCAGCTGCAAGTCAGGTCTTCCACACTGTTTTAATCCATATTGGACATCTCTCCAGTTTTATCAGTGTTGGGCAAGCTATTTGGAAAATGTAGTGAGCTAAGCTACCAGTTACTCTACTGCAGTAAAGTGGGCCATATATTAAAATTTATGCACATCTATTCTAGATATTATGGTAGAGGTAGAACCTGAACACTTGTTAATAGAGACTAGATGTCAGCAGTTTATAAGTCAAGCAGTTTATTAAATTACATGGAATTATTGTTCATAATGATACTATGATGTATTATGAGTCTGATGCATTTTGAAGAAAATGTACTGTCAAAATTATTAATTAAAAGGGAAAAGTCCATGATGTAAACTTCAAACCTTAATTTTTTTGAGCTGATCAATTTTGATTATTTCATGTACTTTCCCTTTAAATTATTAATTATTTTGTCAGTATTTTTTTTCAAAATGTATTAGACTCATAGTATTCATTACTATGAACAGTAATTCCATGTAATTTAATAATCTGCTTGAATTATAAACTGCTTGCATCCAGTCTCCATTACCAAGTGTTCAGCTTTTTCCTCTACTGTAATGTCTAGAATAGATGCACATAAATTTTAAAATGTGGCCCACTTGACTGCAGTACAGTAACTGGTAGCTTAGCTCACTACATTTTTCAAGTAGCTTGCCCAACACTGGTTTTGTTTTTGGCTTTGGGAAGGTGAAAAATACATCACCGAATGTCCTGGATATCTTTCATCAGACTTGCAAGTCTAGTACACACACCACTCAGGTATTTTGCTCCTGAAGTGAATGCTTGCCAGATGCTATTCTTGTAGTTACCATTACTAATGTATGAATGATCAGTGGTGGTTCAAGGGTGGGACTCAAAGGGTCAATTCTGTCCATTTTCCAGCAGCTAGCAGATGTGAACCCAGAGCCATATAAAGGTTGTCATTTTACTGTATCTTATATATAAGGCTCTGTGCATAGCCAGATGGAGAAGCAGTACCACCAGGTACTGTGGAGGTAGCGGATCTTTTCAAAGAGTGACTATTTGAGTTAGTGAAAAACTACTGACATATCAATATGGAAGGCTGTGGTAGAGCGGTTGGTAGAGTGGGTCATGGGTTGAATCCCAACTCCAACTGTCCACGTGTCAAAGTGTCCTTTGCAAGACACTGGTAAGGTCCATAAAGACATGGATGACAGCGTTTGATGTGAATGATGAATTATAGCGGAGACTGAGTCAGGCCTTCTCATCCAACGTCAGTGTGCATTCTCACAAAGGTGCTTCTGGAGGAATGGTCAAAAATTCCGATGAATACACTCCTAAACCTTGTGGAAAGCCTTCCCAGAGAAGATGAAGCTGTTATAACTGCAAAGGGTGGACTAACATATTAAACCCTATGGATTAAGAATGGGATGTCACTTAAATTCATATGTGATTCAAGGCAGAGGAGTAAATACTTTTGACAATGAAGTGTAGCATTGATCCACTGGTAGTTTTAGTAGATATGAGTGTTTTCCAGTACACAACATCCCACAGGAATATCAATACCACATACATGAAAGTAATCTAATATACTACACCACTTCAGAAAACCAACACTCATGTCTGGCAAAGGGAAAAAACAAAGTTTTAAATTTCACTTTGAAATAACCACCATATTTTCTATCTGAACAGGCAACAAAAGATGTACAAGACAGACATGTAGTAGACAGGCCGTGTCTCAAAAGGGGGAAGATAAGAAACCACAGCAATGTGGATGTGTTTGGATGTGGTTGAAAATCGACACTATTTTGTCTGTGAGTCTCATGAGGAAACATCTCATTTTCCCCATCTTTGAAAGCTGCTGAAAGAGCATAAAATCATCTGGAGTGACGTTGACAGGTTAGAGCTCTGTTTGTGTGAGTTAACAGCCTGCAATGAGTATTTTGTATGAGGTAAATAATTGGTTTCCTACCCCGGGAATTTGAATGTTGAAATATCTTTTGAAATTCTTGTCATAGCCTTTTTGCCTTTGTGCAAGCATTTGTCAGTGTAAGCCAATGTGTAAGCTACGTGTGTCACCCTAAAATGTATTTACAACATGCAAAAACCAAACAATCTTCTCTCCAACATGAATATGACAGTGCCTTTGCCTCTGAGGGCCTTTGTTGGCCCATCACATTTCCTTCATTAAAATGACATGCATGTGTGCTGCACATCTTTGTGCAGTGTTACCATGTGTGTTCTAGTTTACATGGTCTTTTTGAGGGAGTTTGAAAGACTTTTTTCTTTTATTTGTTTGCACATGTTTCTGTTCATTTGTTTATGTGTATTTTCAATAACTTGCCATCACTGATGTTTTGACTCCTACATTTTACTGTGTCCCCTCCTGTCGTGTCTGTTTTTGTGTCAGACGGAGGTGGTGATTTGTGTCTCTCATGCAGCTGTGTTTTTTTTTCCTTCTTTCTCCTTCATTCCATTCAAACACGTTGACAAATTCAACCCATTCTTCAGAGCTCTGTGTTGACGTATTTGGCACTGGCAAATTGCTTTCTTACTATGTCGCTCAGAAGGGCTCTGTTGTGACAAATCTGACAGTCTGACTGAACAGCTGAGTAGTTTGCTGACTATTTGCCTGTCATTTGACTGGGTGACTGCCTGATTTGTAGACGGCTGGATGACTGGCTAGTTTTCTAACGGGGTGACAAACTGATTGACTGTTGCTTTGTTGACAGAGTGATTGACTACATGTAAATCTGACTGGCTGTCTATCTGTCTCTCTAAGTCAGTGACTGTCGCACTGAGTGACACTCTGTGAAGTTTCTGCTTTTAAGGATGTCCAGTTGAACGTGTGCCCAAACTGTTATTTGGGGAAATAGGGAAAAAAAAGTGATTAGTCATCTGTCACTTTGGCAGTTTGAGTAGATTGCTGACAAAAGAGTTTGTTTGGGATAGAGAGGAAGAAAGTTAATAGACTATCAATTAATTGTTGATGAGAATTTGCTCGATTAAATTACAATAATTGTCAGTTCATTGCCCTTTTCCACAGCGGTATCTGTGGTGCTGACAGTAAGAGGTGCCACTGCCTAAAGTAGGCATCAACGCTCAAGCTGAATATCTGTCCCACACCTGTTCCACCCCTGTCCTACACCTGTCCAAGGCTGCTGGCTTGTCCACGTTGTGACGTCGCAGCAGGACAGCCGGTCATTGAACTGGATCATAGCAATGGTTTACAATTGCTTTAGAGCATGATGGAGCGAAACACAGACCAGCCCGTTTGTACCACATGCCTGGCTGTGAGAGTAGTACTGCCTTAGTGGCTAGAGGAGACCCAAATACATGTAAATATTTGGGATTGGTATCGGTCCAGTCCTGGACAGAGCGTTTTCTCTCATGGTTGGTCTACTACACAGTCATCTGGACTATCTGGTCAGTGACAGAAGTTGAAAATGTCCTCCAGGCTCCTGATCTGGGCCACAGTACATAAAGTGGGTCCTGCGGTCACCCCCGGTGGCCACGGGAAAATAGTGGGGGGGCACGGTATCTCCCCATCCCTGGGGATCCCTGTGTGAACCTCCTCCATGCTAAAATCTAGCTCCATGGTGTCAGGTAGTGATGCAATGTCGGAAATGCCCATTTCCTGTACACTGCCCCTCTTCAGATCCATTTATTTGATTTACTTTCTCTGCTGCATTTACTTTGTTATACTCCATAAATGTCATTGCCTGGACCGTATCCCTAATGGTACAATAGATCAATCATTAAGGAATATGACATGCTTTTTTCATCAAGTATAAAAACAATATTTGGCTTTTAGTCTCGTAGACCCTATTGGAAAGAAAAATTCAAGTGTCAGGAAAACTGCTGCTCATCAATTAATCATTACTCAATCAACAAGGTAAACCAACTAATGGCTGATGAATTAATTGATAATTTGCATTCCTAGTTTAGGAAGTTATCTACATGTAGGTGAAGGGTTTGGGGTCAGAAGCCGCATAATTCTCTCTTCTCATTCCAGTAATAGATGCAGTCCCCTGGGTATCCCTCATCTGTGAATCCTCCACTGAAGTTTCATTAAATTATAAGAACATTAGTTATCAGTGTCTGGGTCAATGGCAGCACAGGGACATGAGGCTCCACGGTCATATTCCAGACATGCCAGATGTGAAGTATTTAACAACCATCTGGTCAGGAAGACAAAAACAACACATTAACACAGAACAACAATGTACATGTTGAATAGACGCATGTTAAATCCACATAGTACAAGCCTAGACAAATAAAGGCCAATGTTCTAATATTTAATTGGACTGCCTTTAGCCTTGAGTACAACATACTTTCACAGTGGCATTGTTTTGTTAAGCTAATGCAATGGCAAAACATTCATTTCAATACTTCTTTGGGTATACAACATTGCTGAATGGAGAACCGAATGACTGGCACAATCCTAGAGCATAACACAGCACCCTTTGTTCCACTGACTAACCTCTATGCACAAACTGATGCAGTATCTATTCAATGGGAGAAGCACACACATTTGATTATTTAATCCAAATGGTTATTATTATATTATTATTATTATTATTTAAAATCAGGCTATATTCAAAATGAATGGGGAAATGGATAAATCTGAATGTAGATGTTTGTTTCTAATTGACTGAGGTTCTGCTTTGAGGTGCTTTTAAGAAATGTTGTTATATTTTTAGTAGATTTATATGTATGTACATATTTAGTGTTTTATGCATGTTTTAGTACTGACTTTCATTGCATTTTGTGTATACTTTTTTATATATATTTTTGGCTGTGATTTCTATTTTGTGTAACTGCTGCTGCTATCTTAGCCAGGACACTCTTGAAAAAGAGATTTGTAATCTCAATTAGCTTTTTTCCTGGTTAAATAAAGGTTATGAGATAAAGAAAAACCAAGCCTGTTTTGTGTATATTTCCTGATGTTTTCTCTTTTGTCAGTTGGTCAGCCTCGGGACGTCAGATACAATTGTTGTAGATTTTCACTAATATGCACTGTCCCTAATAAATAAATACAAATAATAATAATAATAATAATAATAATAATAATAATAATAATAATATAATATGCTTAAATATGCTAGTGGTCTATATTTAAGGACATATATACAGTACATATACAGTAAACTATTCAAATACTATCAAAAAGTACCATTACAGTATTTAGGATAAAGATATCCTGAAGTTATGTTAAAAATGTTGATGTATAGGATTGTAGAAATATGAACTGAATATACACAGATTAGCAGACCATCAGATATATGCAACCACTAGAGGGAGTGGTGGGTCACTCTGTCAGACCCCAATGCCATGTGAAAACAAAGACTTCCACCACAGTATCAAAAACTGACAGGATGGGATGAGAACAACTAAGAAACAACTTTTAGACTCAAAGAAAGTGATAAAAGTTAGAAGCACTGTTGATGTTTTCACCATTGAACACAGCTATAAGTGAAAACAATGGAGTTTGATGATGAAACTATTGCATTTCTTCAACACAGATGGGTTTCTTTATGAAGTTATTATGTTTTTATGTCAGATTTTTGTATACTGATCCATGGTACAGACTAAAATGCGGCAGCTCTGACATTGTTTTGACAACACAAACAGTATGGAAAGAGAGGAGGTGTCGGAAGTGATTTGCGGTTTTATTGTGGCTGTTTGCTGTTAACAGAGCTAACAGTTACAATGTAAACTATCGGCTGATGCATTAACCTGGGTGAGGATTAGAAGAAAATGTTATACTGCCCAATTGTAAAAATAACGGGCTAAGAATTCTTTTGGGGGTTTTCTTAAGAAGAAAACTTAGTGATGCAATTAAACTCCTCCCTGATATTATAAATTTGGAATTTTAATACTACATAACCCTTTAAATATTCCATTGCAGCACATTCTGTTTATCAGTCAACCACTTTGTCCTTGTAATGTGAAACATTCTGATATCATTACAGGGTTTAGAATCATTCTTTGGTCACAGTGAATTGTAAAAATGCACAGCCAGGCTTCTCTCTTGTTTATGTCAAGCTATGTGTACAACCAACTAGTTAACACTTGACAAGGACAAGTCAGTGTCTCTGCTCAGAAAAGAGTACACCTATTTATCAAAAGAGCTGGACATGAGCAGGTTTTAGAGAAGGAAAAACATCAAAGGTGGTTGACGGAATGAAAGAGGGAGACTGTGTTTGCGTCGCTGAACAAATCCATCGTTTATAAAAAAAATCTTGCATAAATTCTGTTAAAACAGCTGCATGCAAACAGAAATACTGAAGGGATAATTTTTTGCTAAACCCACTTTTATTTTTCTTTGGTTCATTTATGTGTCTATTTGGACCCTAATAGTTCTTAAAGTTTGAATGTGAACCCTCCAGGTGCTGCAAAGTTATCTTTATATTTATTTTGGAAAAAATCGAGTGTATTTCTACAACCTGTTTTAATTCCTTCTTCACTTGTTACATCTATAACTAGTCACGTCACGACATTTGCACATATAAGGTCAAGACTTCTGATGAACGTTTCTCAGAGTACGCCATAATCGTTTGTCAGCAGCAACAGTTGTAGTCCATACTTAAAATATGTCCGAACTTCAAGCCCATTACCTAAAATGTTCAGTTGTTGGTTGTATTAATGAACACAAGTGGCTGAACGGGACAGAGCAGCAGTCAACAACCTGGATGGGGTGTGAAGTGGCTAATTTACATTTAAAGGGCCAGTGCTCAAAAACACCTTTCTGGTGTCATTACTCAGAAATAGGGTTGAAGATGAACCTGTGGAGTTTAACTGATGAAGAATTCAGACCCAAGCATAGCATATACAGTTTATGTTGACCACAGGGAAATGGTTTAAAATGGATAATTCCATTGAAAAAAGCAAATTATCACTCCTTTCATACGACGGTAATTGCTGCATTTTGCACTTTACAGCATTCAAATTATTATAACTCCTCGTTGGTGCCATCTACAAAATTCAAACACCATCCGAAAGCTAAGATCTTGAGCTTTCCAGCATTATATAACACTTTGCAGGAGCAGTGTGCTGTATAACACACAATAAGGTGATCCTATAGGCAGTGGTGTGTGCTCCATGTTACTGCGCTCCATTCCATGGCACCTCTGTCTCTCCCACATCAGGGGATTTAAAAATCCGTTTTGATGACAGCTACCACAGATGCAGGAGAGACACTGCTGGACAGGGAAGCCCGCAGCAGTGGCAGTGGGCTTGTACCTCCATACGCCCGCTGTGGGTAGATGAATCAAACAATATGATATGTCAGGTTGGAGCGAAAGGGGTGGGGGGTGTTCTCCATATGTACCACAACATACCTCTCTCTCTCTCTCTCTGAGGTGCACAAGCCTGACAGCACCAATACAATGTGTGTAATGACAAAACTCCTGGCAACTTGATATTTCCTTGTGTCTAGATTATTGTAGGGGACTTTTACCATTAGTAGTTACGTACTTTTTCAGTGTACTGTCTCCGTTGCATATGCTGTTCATGAAAGCATACGCAAAATCCTTATTTAAATAGGGTGGTCTTGAACTTGTGGTCACTAGCCCAGGAAATCTTGATAAATCGCCTGCAAACTGCGGTCCAACCCTTCATTCACAATTCTAGATGGCACACGCACATTCCTCCAAGCAAAATGGGATCTTAGTAAATCTGGCCCTAAGGTGTAACTTAGAATTTAGTTTAGGTATGTTCTAATGTAAACTTTATCCATAGTTTACATCAGAACATCCTCTATACACTGTTATATTGGTTATGTTTGACTGTCTTTTCTGTACACAAGGACTTGTTATTCTGATGCACTGACGATTCACTGACACAGATATTTACTTTTGAGAGATGAACTAAGGATTTTGAGCGAGACACTGGCTTTTGAAAATAATCCATGGTGTTTAGCTAGTTGTACAAATTGTTTTGAGGAATGGACTTATTGTTTTGCAAATGTCAAGGATGATTTGAGAAATGTACCAAAGCGACTGAGAAAAAAACTGTAATTTTCATTTGCCATGTAAGCTGTTGAGTGGTGTTATACTTTTTATTTCTCTGCAGATAGTCTATGTTTGCTGTGGTGTGTGTATGTGCAGGTCACGGCAGAGCAAGTGGACACTCCATCTTAAGCCAAAGAAAGATAGCAATCAACTTCATCATCTCCTCTCACCTCTGCAGTCAAAGTCAAGGTGTTCCCTCCAGCGTCCCATTTCTCCATCCCTGTCTTGTGCCCCTTCACTTTCTTTAACCTCTTTCACATCCTTAAAAGCCTAGTTTTTCAGACTCTTCCTCGGTCCTCCCTCTCTTGCCCTGGCCTTTATTCATACATCTACACTGCGCCTTCTTTTAGTTCACTTTATGTTATTCATATCACTTCCTTTCTTTCTCTATTTCATCTCCTCATCACTGGCATGTTTTTAGCTACCATCTCTCACCTTTTCCCCTCTCCCTCTCAGTCAGACAGTTGGTTTTAGCTGAGGAGTGGGACTGGTAGAGAAGGTCACTGTAGAGATAAGTGGAGCCTGTATCAGTCTGGCATCTCTTCGCTTCCAGATTGGTTTCCTCCTCCCTTCTAGTCGCACCGATGCATAATTCATCTCCCTCTCTCTCTTTGTTTTTAATTGTACTTCTTTTTGGCTGTCTTTCCTCTCCCTTCTTTCATCTATTTGGTGCTGTCTCTTATTTTTTTCTCTATCATCTGATGCTCTTTTCTCCTTCAATCAATGTTCACTCTTTTGTTTCTACCTTGTCGTGTTTTTTTCAGTGTTGCTGCTTTAGCTATTTCTGTCTGCTATTGTTGTGGGGTTTTGAAGGTGCAGATAACCTGATAAACAGGAGTATAAAATATAAAAGGTGTTTGTGTCCATACCTGCCTGTGCCTACACTATGCTTGTGCAAATGTGTTTGTATTAAAGCTTGTGGAAGTGTTTATTTTGCTATGTGTGTGTGTGTGTGTGTGTGTGTGCTTTCCTCAGTTCATGTTGCAGAATCATCATAACTCTTCTTCAGTGTTAATGTCATAATTTAAGCTAAACTTTCTTTATTGCAGCCTAATGTTTGGTATTTTCATATAAAATGACAATAGTACTTCTCCATCTGCAGAGGAGTGTTTCTCTGTTGTTGTACAGTACGCTACACACAACTAAATGTTTCACCTTCCGAATTGCTCTGAACAAATGAGTGTAAATATGGCCGTTTAAGTGTAAGTGTGGTACTTCATCATTTTCCACAGTAATAATTATTGGACTCTTGTTTTTTTTCTTCATTTCCACTCAATGCAGAAGCGGCTGGCTAGTTGAATTATGCATGTTTGTTTGTTGGTTTCATTACAAAAACAGATGTCTCAGCTGGAAGAATGGAGAATTTTAGAGGGTTATTATGTTGCTGTGCATCCCTTTTTCTCTCTCTGTTCCCTGGTCGGAGAAAGGATGAGTACTTTTGGGTTTTTGGTTCGGTATGAAGAAAATCTTCAGTCATGGCTGTGTATATTTGATTATCATTCTCAAATCGATATCAAGCAGTAGTGAAGGGTCAGGGATGGGTTTGTTGTTGTTCTGCCGGTATGAATTTGGCCTCATTTCTGTATTCCTGCACTCTATCAGTCTGTGTCATATCACCTCTGCGCTTTCATACGTGATGTCATAAAAGCAAAATTTTCTTTCCCAGTCGCTGTAGTTTTCCGACACAAGAATGCCTAATTGAGGTGATAGAGGCTGAATGACATGGAAGAAATAAATTCAATGCAGGAAAATAAATTAATACATAAATACATTTACCATAGATAAATAAATGAACTCCACTTTAATCTACATATCACTGTTTGTCGCTATAAATTCTACTTGTAATAATGTCTTTATGTGATATTTATACATACATATATATATACATATGCATATATATATATATACACACATATATGAGGGTAATTCAAAAAGTTCTAAGACAAATGCCATAAATTCAAACTGAGTCAAACTAGTTCAACAAAAT
>JAPTGZ010000005.1:28307564-28319639 GCA_029814645.1 Fowleria isostigma | reverse complement strand
GTGTGTGTGTGTGTGTGTGTGTGTGTGTGTGTGTGTGTTAGCTATAGGCAATGATTCTAACAACACAAAAACAAGCAGAAATAGTTTTGTATGATCCAGTTTGCAAACATACTAATCATTCCATGTATTTTTTGCAGCTTTTGTTACCACTGACCATATACACCAATTATGGCCTTTGTTCCAGATATATTTAATTATTTGGGGATCAGAGGAAACAGACCCCTCCCTGTGTTGCTGCATATGAGCCATCCAAGGACCACAGGATGTTATTTAATAACCTTAATATCTTTCTGCCTGTGCATCGACCAAACGGCAGTTAACAGAAGCTTTGTTTTACTGTGGGCCTTTGATTTTTTTTTATTGGATGTGTATATGCTTTTTTTTTGTACTGCAGGCCATCAGAACATGTGCACTGAGGTCTGTCTGTGTTTACTGTTTCTTAAATGTGTGTCTCTGTGCGTGCATGTGTCAAAACAGGCCATGAGTAATGCAGCCTGGGGCATAATGTCCCTGTGGAACATTCAGTGAAACACACAGAACCACCCTCTGGACTTTATTCTTCACTTAACCCAAATTCGTTTGCAGGGATATAGGCCCAACATTTGGCCTGAAATGAAGACATACAGAAAGCTCTCTCACATATACAGGCTGTTACTGGTATACGGTCACATATGTGTGTATATCACTAGACAATGCTATAGGTGTAATGTATCTGCCTCTTCTCAGAGAGAGGCGTATCATATGGCATGGCCTTCAGTAAACACTATTTCACTTAGCAACTGGGATGCGTTATCTGTCTCCAAAGGGAGGGATTGTGGGACTCATATAAAATCTAAAAATAAAGCAGGTGAATTGAGGGTATCTATGTAAGATGAAAATGTGGACTAATGCCACACTGCATTATTTCACATCTTTGTTTCATGCTGTCATTATAGATGACCCGGTGATTTGTGATGCACACAGAGAAGCAAATTCAGACTAAACTAATGGATAATGCACATGGCACTACACAAGAATGAGACTTGAAAGTTAACTAAAACAACATATAATCATTGCCGTAAGCTTTTTATAATCCAGGAGGGAAGTTATTCATTTGTCAAGGTTCATTCAGTACTATGCCACTGGAACGCAGTGATTTTTATCTCATTACCTCTCAGTAGTTTATCATCTGTAAAAAGCACAGTCACTTCTACTTAATTTTATTGACTAATTCCACATAGTTAATTTTATTCAAACACACAAATATTGCAAGAAACACAGTAATTGCAAGATTTTAACATGCAACTGAAATCAACTCTTCTTACTGACTAATAACTATCAGCCACATAAAATGTGTATATTCTGATTTTTGGAGATTATCATCTCAGTTATGCAACTATGTGCAGCCGCACAATGATGATTAGCATACAGAAAAGTGTGTTTGCACCTTTTCTCATCTGTGTTTGCTTAATTGGCTGCAATTACAGTACAGAATAGTGCTGCTGTTGATTGGTACAAAAGACCCTGATTGTTACACATTAAGAGCTCATGTTGATTTATGCATGTTATATTGACTGATCCATAATCTGATGATGTATAGCCGCTTGTAGAAAATACACTGCTACCTACATTAATACATGCTATAGCATTTACAGATATAACCAGTATGAGTGTATGTTGATGGCCTAAAGGGTTGGAGATTCTTAGTCTTTCAAGCACTGTCTTTATCTTGAACATACTGCAGTGGACTTGGCACATATATTCTCCATGCTTTATGCCTTTCTTTTAAACATCTGGCCTCTGTTGGGATGTACAACACCCTGCAGTCAGACACTGTAGGCTGATTTTGCTATGGTGCATTTGGCTTCAGCAGGTAGAAAGTGAGAAACACACTATTGAAGCAGGGGAAGGAGAGAAATAGATAGAAAGAAAGAGGGTGAGAGAGAGAGAAAGAGAAGAGGAAGCACAGACGACCAGCGGTGGACTCATATATTGTGTTGGTATAGATGGTAATGGCAGATCATGCATCATCTTGACATGTTACCATTTATTGACAGTGCACATTGCATGCCTACACATATACATGTTTAATCATCGTTACAAATTTGGTGGCTGCGTGGTTGTGTAATGGCCGATAAAATGAGGCCATGGTGTCCATCTTAAAGTAAAACAAATTTTTATAACATTTTTTCAGCTCCATCTCGTATCCTGATAGAATAGATTATTAAAGTTGCCTCCGTGCATACGTCTGTCTCTCTGTCTGTCTGTCTCTGTGGCTAACCAGGCACATGCATAAAGTCAGTTTGTGTGCTGATCCTCCAGATGGGTGGGATGGCCTTCTCTCTACTGATCACTGCCCACGGCTGTTCTCCCTCTTTCTTTCTCTCTCTCTCTCTCTCCCTTTCTTTCTCTCTGCATCAGCTATCTCTGATTAGAAGTAAGCCTCAGGGGAGGGACATGCTCTCATACACATACACAGTTACACAGACACAATACGTACAGTAATAAAAACATGTTAGCTTACACACATTTGTCTACATACCCTGGATGCACACAGAGTTGCAGACTGTTACAGTACGTGAACTCAGACACACACACACACACACACACACACACACAAGATGTCATGCTCTCTCTCATGAATGATAGTTAATTGGGGGATATGTAAATTATTCAGGGTATATAATTAGTCGTTCTCCATAATGCATGACGGTTAGTCCATTCAGTTAGCTTTTTGTCCATAGATGATTACATATTGTTTTGTGAGATGAGACAAGACCACACAACAGGATGAACTAAGGCTTATTGTTTGATTCACTTAAACAAATTGATGATTATCCCAGTGAAAAATGAAACAGACATTAGATGATTACCACGAGGAATTAGCAGTGTTTGTAAAAATGTAAAACAACAGTTTATCAGTTTCAGAATGACATAGAACAAGAGCATATGCAGCAGCAAGACAGAATAGAACAGAAAACATTTCATTTCTAGACAGGGATCAATGATCTGGAACGGCGCTTTCCAGCAGCCACTGTACACTGAGAGCAGAATACATTTTTTAATGTCCAGGGGAAATCTGCCACAGGTCAGGATATAATTTAATGGGAGAAAAATTTATTGTCTGGAAGAAAAAGTGCCTCAGACACACTCTTAAATAGTAAAGCAGAAAGCAGCGGAAAAGAGCAGAATAATGGACTGTTGCTTTTAGTTTAATTAAAACGAAGACCATCTGTGCATGTTGTTATGTGAAAATACTATGGACGTTTGTGGAGACACCATATGAAACTTCTTGAGATGTAGTTTACAAAGAATTTTGCTTATTAGAAGAAAAATGTTCTGCCGTAGATTTTTAGAGCTTATGTTACAAATACCAGACAAATGCAGCTTTTCTAATTTCACTTCAGACACTATTACACCAGTGCACACTATTGTATTTATGTGCACACCCATAATGGTCACCATATTGACTACAATATAATACTAAGTATTCCACACAACTGTGAGCATGCACAGACACACCCTCATAAATGGGCCTCTGCTGCTCACATCCCCTCCCTCATAGATATAGCCCAGCTGTTAGATGGATGGTGGCTGTCAGATGCAGAGTCTGTAGTTAGAGTTATGGTCTGGTGGAGCCTGCTCTAGGTCACACGCACTCACACTTAACCTAGTAAAAACAATGCAGCTAAAATAACCTTTTGTCTCTGTGGCTCATTACTAATAATTGTGCATGTGTGTAGCTGTGTGTTGAGTCTCTACATTAGTCCATTTATCACCTGATAACGTCCATTACCTCTGACAGTGGCTGGAGTCACACTAAGGCCACTCAGACTCCACCAGTCCTTGTTAAGACCCAATTAATAACATGAGGCCTTTGTGCCACCAGCTCACAGGACCTTTAATCAGGAAGCTAATGGGCCGTTATTAAAAACAGCACCAGGGGAAAATGTGTTTCTCACCTGCTGTGCAATAGTCAGCCACAATCTGTAAAACATGTTATGGATAAAAGAAATTGTCAGATTTTTTTTTTTCTTTTTGTTACCCCTTGAAGCAGAATGAATCATATGAAGTGGAAAACTGTGCTCATCTACTACTATTTCTACTTCACAGTTGCCCTGCAACACCAGTGAAATTTAAGGATTCAGCTTTGCAGATGAACCTCATCTGAAAGTAATTTCAAGTTGTAAAATGATGAACAGATGTATCATGTCATTCCAGGGTGTCTGCAGATTCTTAAAAAGTATTAAATGTTATCATTCATAATTAAGACCTTAGTCATCCTTCAAACTGATCATTAATCATGCCATCTACATAAAAAAAAAATCCAGATGTAATAAATGATAAGTTTACGTAAAAAAAAGGTCTTGAATGTGTAATTAGTGATTAGCATTTTATCATAATGGAAATTGGAATGAGTGGAGCCACCAACAGTCAGTCCTGGGTGGAGGGGTTGAAGTATAAGCTTAGCAGGTTGAACATCAGTAGCAGAAACATTAGTCATGGAGAAATATAAATGTATCATCAGCTGGATTGAAACATACTTAAGACTGGTTCAAAGCAGTAACTACATAAGAGGCCTGTTGTACTGTATTTTTGTGAATGTAAGGTCTTAAATTTTACCATAGACACTTCTACAAACCTGCAGATACCATGTTTTCCCAAGTTTCCACTACAGTTCTCTGATGCTGAAGATACCTACTCAAATTGATACAGGTAGTCTAACAAACACTCCAAACCAAAGCTCACTGAGGTAATAATAATACATTTGTCGCAGTAACATAATGGATTTAAATATGTTTTTCAACACACAAGTTCTAACCTTGGGGCAGACGTCTTACCAGCAGGTAAACTGAACATGACAGGGTCAAAGATGCAGGGATGCTGCTCAGAGGAAATGCCACATTAACATTGTTAATCACTCTCAGGATGTTGTGGCTCATTTCTCTTTGTGTCACTTCGGGCCATATCTATATGACAGATGTGTTTTTGTGATCTTGTTTTTTTCCATGCTTTTCTTTTTTTCACCTTCAGTTCTTTTTCTCTGTTTTTCATTCTATCCTTTACATAACCCCATCCTTCTAAACAAACACACACAGCGTCATCACCCCATCAGGCCTAACTCTTGACTTCCTCTCTCTCTCGTCTCCTCTGCTGTACAAAGCTATGCTTGTTCATCCTGCCCTTGCTCTCCGCCCCGACACGCTGATCAAAGCTGGGTTCTCTAGTCCTCCATGACAGCCTTTAAAGCCATTCCAGCCCTGTTGTTCAAGCCATGAAATATTCACCAGGTGCAAGCACCTGGTGAATATTTCCAATACACATCCTTCCATGTGTATTGAAAAGGAACCTGTGTGTTCATGTACAGCCAGCACACATGGACATAAGAGGGAGAGGCATTCATATTACACAAGTGGAGGAAGAAGTGGGTCACATGTAGAGTTTGAGTTTTCTATTACTATTAATGAAGGTAAACAAAATTATTTTTTAATTTTGTGTAGCTGAAGCAGTCTACTGGGATATGAAGACATTTCACCTATCAGTATGGCAATGAAAACATAAAATACAGTATATTACAGCTGTCAAAAGCATTGCGCGGTTGTGAAACTTTCTTTAAATTCTAGCTACACTAAAACATTAGATGTTGACTGTAATGCCGACATGCACTGATATCTACTTTAACGCTGTTTATAATATATGTTCTGGTGTTCAGTTACAGTTTTTGCAGCCTGTCATCCTGTGAAAGATTTTGGCATCAAGTGCCAGTCGCATCAAAACAAAGTCTGATCCTGTTTGTGAGCATGTCTGAATCTCCTGAGCCCTTTACCTGTTTTGATCTCTTTAAAAATACCTTCTCTGTTGTTTACTGGAGTTAAAAATGCAAAAACATTGAAGGCATTAAAAAGAGTAGCTTAGCTTATAAACTAAGCATCTGTTTAACATCTGCTGTGTGTACTCTGAGTCTGCCTGACATTTATGTCACCTGTCTAAAACAATATAAGGATGATACACATGGCTTTAATAATGCTCAGCCTCGATCTTTTCCACTTTAACAAAAGGCATAACATGAAATTACAAACCAACAACCACTGCTCTGTTTGAGGAAACAATCCACCACAATTATAGTCACAAAATAGTGCAGTGATGTCATGTAATAAGTCGTCCTGGTTCACAACACTGTCACATTGATCATAATTACTGTCCAGGGTTGTGGGGCCTGTTAACGCTTTGTCCACTCCAGTTACCCCTGGCTTTTCCATGTGGTCACCCATCATTAGTCTGGTTAGGACATCCATGTGTGTCACAGGGTCAACGCTTGTGTGCCAGGCGTCGACACACACAACATCTTGCAGTGTGTGTATGTCTATATCCGTCCAGGATATGTGCTCTTAGAGCAGTAAAACCAGAGCTCGCTGGGGCCATCTGGGAAGCGGGCTGTTGTAATTAAATCTGATATGAAGGGTGGGATGGAGGGAATAAAGAAGGGATATACGAAGGGGGATATGGAGTGAGGAGAGGAAAGGAGACGACAGGGAGAGATATTAGAGTCAGAGAGAAAAAAGGTAAAGAAGGTGAGACCGAATACAGGATGGAGGGGATCAGTGTCTGTTCTGGCAGATTTGGTGCTGGAGGCAAAATCATGGGAAAAAAACTGGTTCATGTAAGGATAGCAGCACTCACACTCATTCAGCACGCACACACACACACACACACACACACACACACACACACACACACACACACACACACACACACACACACACACACACCGTCTCTCCTGCTGCAGAGGAATATCTTACAGGGTGCCCACTCTGCCAAAATGACTGCTAATCCAACAAACGCTTTCACACACTGAGGAAATGTGTGCACTTTCCTATCATCTGCAGACTCATTGCATAGAATGTGTGAACATGATGTTGGGCTGAGGTTTGTTTGGGAATAGAGGAAGTAAAAATACATATAAAAGGATGTGTGACAAGGGATTTGACTATAGCATTGTCTTTATCCTTTACTATATGTGTGGTGTCATTCACGTACACTGAGGCCTTTCACTGTGCATGGGGGACTTTTGTGGTTGTAATTATTCTACTGGCAGGAGTGCTTAAAGGCCAATACCATTATCACATCTCAACTGTTCATGTGCTGCTGGCTGACAAGTAAGGTTTTAGGCTTCTGTTTGTGAGTCTGCTTGTCTGCTCTATCTGCAGTCCTTCTTTTAAGTTTCTGTGAGCTGATGATAGTGCAGCGAGTTGGAGATAACGTCCTCTGTTTGTTGTTATTCCCTTGTTTATACTGGTATATATCTTAAAAGATCTTGTATTATCATCTTTTGAACAGTACCGTATAAGCAATCTGAAACAAATCTGCTCATTGACAAGCTAAACACTAATCCACGTTTTCCTTACTATCCTTTACCTTATCTATCTGTGAAAGCGACAGTGTGTACCATTAATTGCCTGTTGGTACATTGGATCCTGTCTGAGTTTGATAATGAACCAAAATGTTTTTGTTTACATTCTAACATTGTGTTCTGTAATATAACATTGAGATCTTTACATTTGTCTTTTTCTGCTTCCACAGGTGGCTTCCTTGGGTGTGACCACCTTCACCCTGTGCGCTCTGTGCATTGACCGCTTCCGTGCAGCCACCAATGTCCAGATGTATTATGAAATGATCGAGAACTGCACCTCCACAACAGCTAAACTAGCTGTCATCTGGATCGGTGCACTCCTTCTGGCCCTGCCTGAGCTCCTCATTCGGCAGCTGGTAGTAGAAGACACAGGGATCCCAGACGAACCTCCTGTGGAACGCTGTATTATCAGGATATCCACCTCTCTGCCTGACATGCTCTACGTGTTAGGCCTGACCTATGAAGGTGCTCGGCTGTGGTGGTGCTTTGGCTGTTACTTTTGCCTTCCCACCTTGTTCACTATTGGGTGCTCGTTGGTGACAGCGCGCAAAATCCGGCGTGCGGAGCAGGCCAGCGTGCGCAGCAACAAGAAACAGATCAGGCTGGAGAGCCAGATGAACTGCACTGTCGTCGCCTTGGCAATCGTCTATGGTGCATGTGTGGTGCCTGAAAACATCTGCAACATAGTTTCAGCATACATGGCAGCTGGTGTTCCGGAGCACACCATGTCTGTCCTCCATCTTCTCTCTCAGCTGCTGCTCTTCTGTCGGGCCGCTGTGACGCCAGCGCTGCTGCTGCTGCTCTGTCGCCCACTGGGGAGGGCTTTCCTGGACTGCTGCTGTTGCTGTTGTTGCTGTAACCATGCACCTTCTTCAGCCACAGCTAGTGATGATAATGAACACGAGTGCACCACAGAGCTGGAGCTCTCCCCCTTCAGCACCATCCGCAGAGAGCTCAGTAACTACACACCAGCTGGCTCTAACTGCTAAACTGACATCTCTCATCAGAGATGGAAACTTCACTAACCTGATATTTGCTTATGGCTAGTGTTTCTCAGACTGGACTAGGAGACATTTGCCTTACCTAGTCTAGTCACATTGTCAAATGGGTGCATAAAAGAAGTTGAATACTGAATAATCCTGTTCAATTAGTCTCCTGTGTCCTCAGCTTTCATTACTCCTATTAATACTGCACATTTACAGTAACTGTATAACCTTTATTTTCAATTAAAATGAACATAAAACAAATTATTTTCACTGGTGCCCTGGGGTGCTCTTAAAACAGGGTCAGTACACATCTGCAGTAACTGCACATGGTCATCATCAAATGTAGTAATCCTGTCTGAAACCTTTAAGACTAACAAACCTCCCTGCTGTAGACCTTGTATGCCTAAATCTGTGGACAGTTAGGATGGGCTCTTAACATTGGCCTTTACACAAGAGGTTTAAATCAGGTTGATTTGTTTGTAATGTAAAAATCTGCTCTCTCCCAAAGGCCTAATGCTATAAACAGCAAGAAAACATCAAATCATGTATACTGTACAATAGAGATGGGGAAAATATTGTACAGAGTATGTGTTTCTCTGTGTCACCGATACATGTGTTTGACCAGTAAAATATAATTTATGTCCATGAAACAGTGTACTGTTTACCTTCGAGAACTAATTGGTGCCATTCAACTTCCACAAAGTGTCACTATTAAAATTATAGAAACTAATGTTATTAATCATAGTAAGAGACCTTGTATAATAATTCCAACACAGCACTCAGATAATATATACATCATATGTAGGCTGACACTGCCTATTCAGTGACAGACTCCGTTTACAGCTGTAAATGTACAGTTACTCCAAATGGTGCACACATGCAAAGCCTTTTTGACTTGGGAGCTAGGCTTTTGATAATTAAACAAGTGCAGGATGTCTGTGCAGTAAGTAGGATGTTTGCAAGAGGAAAACACACAGGATATTGCAGTGACGAATTCAAATGTACACTGTATATTGAAAATCATCAAGCTAACTCTTCATCAAACATAACTGGGCTGGTCTCAGAGAACATCATACATGGACTGGAGTGGAATTAAAGGGATTGGGACGGACAAATTTTAATCAAAATGAACGAAGTGGAGTGGATTCAAATGAAACACTGCAATTAAATTGACTTGAATATAAATAGAGTGGAGAGTAATGGATCACGCCACTGGGGAATATAATGGATGGTGATGGACATGGTATGGATGGACTGAAAATGAATATCTGCACTACACTGTTGTATCATGTTGCGCCTTACACTATGGGCTGTATATACACACTGTATAATTTCTTTGGTGCTCTTTGATGACTGCACTGTAAACAACTAATCCATCGGTTCGACTTAGAAATGCAAGCAAATGAACTGCACTGTATGTTTGTGGTCTTCATGGCAGGTAATGAAAGACAAATGTAAAAATACACCGAGGAAGGCAGCCCTCTGTTTTCCCCTTCAGTCATTACTTAGTAGGTTACTGCTAAACAGTAACAAAGTCATAGGTTATTACACTGTAATAGATGCAATAATTATCCAGCATCAACTTATGTTTGTTTTTCTATTGGTACAGAAATGTAATTACCCTCTATTATGTAACAAAGTAGCATGAACACTCATTCTCATTTACCAGGTAATTACAATATTACTAAGCTAAAATTTGAATAAAGATGTGCCAATACTCTGTAACTACTTTGTAAATACTGTGTAACTGCTGCATTATAATATAATGGGGACTATATATTTGTACCAGCATTTACTCCAATGTTCCAGATATTTTATTTTTGCATTTAATAGTTCTTTATAAGCTGAGCTGCAAAACAAAGTGCTGGAACCGTATGAAACCGTATGGAATTAAATACACCCGTATTCTCTGGTTGATGACCTCTAAGACCATCTGCAGTTTCATTACTTGAATTTTTAAGAAGTACCAATGAAATGTTATTCACAGTGTGTACATTTACACGTGTATTGTACTGTAAATCTGTTTTCTTAATCCTACTAATCAGACCTGGGTCAAAACAAAGGCTTAAACCACTATTATTGTTTGGTTGTAAACTGACCTGGCACGATGTGGGAAAACAAGTGACGTAAGTTAAGAAATGCTAGAAAGGTGTCTGATCAGGACCAAAATGACTCTTTTTTAAATATATTTTTGAAACAATATTTCTTAAAATATTTATATTTTAAGAAACTGAAATTCTTGAAAGGTGGTGGACTTGACTGTGATGACCCAGGTGTGATCTTCAGTGGTATAATGTACATAGCAATGGATCTTTTCATACAACTCTGCACTGCCAAACACCTTCTCTGTCTGTCTCTTGTGCTCTTGTGGTAGTAGCACACTATCTCTGGATGTCTCTCTCAGCATGGAGGTCAGCTTACTCTTAGCTCCATCAATACAGGAAAAGAAAGTCTCACTACCAAACAGAAATGAAAGCTTTGACAGCAGCAGGGGCCAGTCATTCTCAAACTATATCACATGTATTTCCACTATGTGGTAAGAAAGTGTGGATACAGAGGTTTGTTTTCTTTCCGTAGCCTTTTGGCTCTAATGAAGTGGAGTTTATGCACTCTAACGGATCCAGGTGGACGGCGCCTCTGGTTGGTGCTGCCTGCTGCTCTTCAAGTAAACAGACCAACAGAGGAGCTCAGCAGCAAACTACCCCGCAACCTGTTTGACACCTCTTTTTATTACCACCACATTCAGGGTATTGTGGGCAATGCATAAACCTGTCCAAGGGTCTTTCTACCGTCCTGCACCAGCCCGGTTTATACCACTAAATCAAAAGAAAATGAAGGGTTTTTGTATTCAGCTCAGTGAGATGCAGCGTAGTTTTTACCTCCTGGTTTTTTTGATGGAACAGTGGATTATAACCTGACCTCCTGAACCTGATTATCTCTTTCTGCATATTTCTGGGAGTATAGCTCATTCTAAATGGCTCAGTGTGTAGTAATGTGGTTCAAACTATTGATGGAGTGAGTCTTGTAAATCAGTCAGTGAGACGTTTATTCTGAACTTCGTGAGTATCCTCTTCATTCTGAGCAAAACGTGTCTGTATTTGATACCTGAAAATGTAAGCACATGACCACTATTGTCTCTAAGTCTAGTCACTGGTTTCTTAATAGCTTTTTATATAGCCAAAAACTGTCCCTTTGTTTATCAAAGAACTTTATCTTGAAGTCTGTATATTAAAATTCTAAATGTACCGCTACTGCTGAGTAATATTTTTTGTGTTGAGCGTGTACCAGAGGAAGTTCTGCACTGCCTTGATCTTTAATCTTTTATTGTTTCACTTCACTACGCTGAAATATTGCAAATCTAAAGAACTCATACAGTCTATTCAAAGCCACAAGATATTCCTATCTCTTGTCTTCATGTTGCTATGGATACAGTTAAAGGAGTATTTCAGGAACTTAGCACTGGACTTCTACAGACAGGGTTTCAAGAAGATGATTGTTACTTATCATATTATATCACTAGAAGTTAATTTGTATTTAGAAACAGTTCTAACCTAATCAGAGTAAGAATTGAATAAAGAATAAACAATTTGGTTTAGTCTGTAAATGTTCAGTTAAACAACACTATATATATATACATATATATATGTGTGTGTGTGTGTGTGTGTGTGTGTGTGTGTGTGTGTGTGTGTGTGTGTGTGT
>JAPTGZ010000005.1:28293637-28304925 GCA_029814645.1 Fowleria isostigma | reverse complement strand
GAGCGTTTTCAACTTTTCCACTTTGGAGGGTGGGTTCAGATTTTTGCGTTTTCAAGCCCCAAAAACGCCGTCACCGTGTAAACGAAAGGCACTTCTGATAAAATATTTTGTCGTTTTTACCCGCAAGCGTTCTCGTGTAAACGGCACCTTATTGTCCAAAAATACAGTAGTTTATTTCTTCTGTTATCTAGTTTCTTGTACACTTATGTTTTTTTTCTTTTTAATGTAGTTTTCAAAATAAATAAATACATAAATAAAAGCACATCATATAATTTATTTCCCAAGGATTAAACTTGTTAAACTGTCAGTGGACTTGATTTAGTTCCTGAATCCAAATCAAACCGAGGCTCAGATCGGTCATACACTCATTCATTCATTTTCAATTCAAATCAAAGTCTTCATATTTGAATGAGTCCTGGGAGACGTAGTACTGGGAAAATTGGGCCCAGTGGTCAAAAAGGTTTAGAACCCCTGGACTAAAGAGAAGATAAATGTAAAGTTTAGATGTACTATTCTATTTGTGGGTGTGAAATTATGGGATGGACTTGAAAATGAATGTCAGTTTTTTACGTCTTTGACAAAGTTTAAAAATGCCTTCAGTTCAAAATAATTCGTGAATATTAAGTTGAGACGGTGGATCTGTTGGTTTTTCTTTGATTTTATTAGTTTTAATGAGAACACTTGATGCTGTTCACATTTAATTTAAAATAAACAGTGGCTCAGGGGAAAAGCAGAGGCACAAAATAAGCTTTTACTTCTAGAATATTCCTTATTTTGTTTTATATGTTTATTATAATTACTGTATTAAGTGCAATGATTACTGTACAAATCAAAAATAAACAATGCATTCATTCATTCATTCATTCATTCATTCTGAATAAAACATGTCAGATGAATTATTCCAGAGCTTCAACACACTGAGCTGTCAATCAAAATGATGATGAGTAATTACGTGTCCGTCATTTGTTTCTTAAATGGTGCATTTTTCGGTTCAGTCAGTGAAACGTCTCATTGTTTTCAGCTTTAACGAGGAAATAGTTTATAATCAATAAAACCATGAACTGGTGATGAAGTCACTGTTACAGCAAAATACAACCAACAGTATTAACAGATGTGTGTATATGTGTGTGTATGTGTGTATATGTGTGTATGTATGTGTACATGTGTGTATATGTGTGTATGTGTGTATATGTGTATATTTGTGTATATGTGTGTGTGTATGTATGTATATGTGTATATGTGTGTATGTGTATATGTGTGTATGTGTGTGTATATGTGTATATGTGTGTATATGTGTGTATATGTGTATATGTGTATATATGTGTGTGTATATGTGTGTATATGTGTATATGTGTGTATGTGTGTATATATGTGTGTATATGTGTGTATGTGTGTATATATGTGTGTATGTGTGTGTGTGTGTATGTGTGTATATGTGTGTGTGTATATGTGTGTATATGTGTGTATGTGTAATTGCTGGTGATGTGTACTTTGGTTATGTATGTACTTTTTTTTTTTCTCTTTTCTTTTGTGGACCCCCTTAAAAATGAGATGGTACATCTCAAGAGGCATTCCACTAATAAACTAAACAACCCCTCTGCAGTACCTCCATGGACCCCCTGTTGAAGACCTCTGCAGTAAATGAAAATGTCTCCAAAGACTTGATGGTGGATAAATGGTATTTTTGTTGCACATGAATATAAATAGACCTCTGCTGTCCTAATGAATGTTTCTATATGTAACTTATATTGTTCCACTTCCAAACCCAGCATAAAACACATTTAAGCTACTTAAAGTAAGGCTGCAAAGATTCCTGTTGTCGCTGCAGGTTTTGGTGTTTGTTCAGGCACACTCCCACCTTTCGGTTTTGTAACTGGGCATTCATTAAATGATGGAAGTTCTAGCCAAGCAATCTGGCCGAGCTAAGGTTTTTCTGGCTGTGCTTTATGAATGGTTGCTAGGTGACCAGGGAGTAAAGTTACCATCTTTCTAACTTTCTTCTATTTTCCCTCTTCTGCTTAGTATCTTGCACTGAAGAAAGCAGACACTGATAAATGTTATATCAGTAACAACAGCATAAACATAATGTAATGCAATGCATGACATGGACGACCATATAGTTAGTGTTATATATGTAATAAAAAGATGCAAAATAATATTTATCCTGAATTTCTCTTCTGTTCCTCTTGGATCACTCTGCCTCTTCATCTTCTTCTCCATCGTTCTGTCGACTGCCTCTCCAACCATTTATTTATTTCTCATCGTCTCTGAGCACTCCCCTGCCCTCTCATACATTTTAATGGCAGCGGTTTGATCCGGCTGGTCAAAAAAACATTCAAATGCATCCACTTGTGTTGAATAAATCCATAATTTAGCAACATAAGTCAACTAATGTTCAACGTTGTGGAAAAAACAAGATAAACATTTCACTTTCTGTTGAGAGGGTAGAATGGGATTTAGTCAGAGACAAGATGCTGAGTTGTGTGGCTACAGTGGATCTAATTTAAGAAGTGTTTCTGCTGCAATCTTTATAGATTTGCGGGGGTTCTCAGTTGCATTTACATTCAACAGAGAACCTCTGCTGGGTGGCTGTTCATCATACGTCTCATGCATACAGTTCTACTCAGCAAGGAGGGGATAGTTTGAAAAATGAATGGTGGATGAAAACGGGTCTTCCGAGACATCTGAAAATGCAGCAGAGGAAAATGCAGTACAGTCGAATAATTTCTCAAACTGAATAAAATTTCTCTTGATTTAAAGGTCTGTCCATTTTCTCCTACTCCTGGTTTATGATGAAAAGGACAATCACAGCCCTGAAGACCTATCCACCAATTCACATCCTTCAGCCCCTCCTGGTGTTTCCCAGTCGGCCAGGTGGGCTTTATAATACCTATAATTTCAGCTTCTGGCTCTGCCCTGAGGTCTGCTTTGAGTTGAATGTGTCTAGAATACCGCCAGGTGTCCAGGCTCTTTCCCGAGCTGCTATCTGAACATACTCCCTGTAAAGCAAAAGAATGATTTATAATTCAGACATACTTTAAGATGTTTGATATCTTTTTGATGCACGGAGGGAAAAGCTCAGACACTTTGAGAGCTCTGATTCCACAGTTTTATGAATTTATTGTTGTGCCAACCACATTCAGATTCTTTTTTAGAGCCAAATGACCTTTCATTTCCCAACCAATAAAGTGCAAAGCTAATATAATCTTTTTTTTAACAGGAGTGAATATGCTTAAGTAACTGCAGGGGTTTTTCTAAACGGGGGATCAGGGACGCTGCGCCCTCATACTTGCGCCGTGCGCCCTCTTACTTCATTCGCCCTGTACTTCATTCTGCCGTACAATGATCTTTTCCCTCCAAAAAAACCCAAGCACCACCACCTGACAATGTGCCTGATCCTCGAATACGTTCTTATTACTCCAAAAATATTCCAATCCGACCGTTAGACGGTGAAAAAAAATGATCCAAATTGAAGTTTCCCCGACCGAGTCGCCATATTAAGGGACGGAGCGGGGCGCGGTGGCGGCGGGGGGTGGGGGGTTGTCAGCCTGTCATCCCCCTACTCGGTCGCTTCGCTCCCTCACGGTGCGCCCTCATACTGACTTGTTCTAGAAAAACCCCTGGTAACTGTATGACAAAAATAATAGATCCACAATAAAAAGACTCTACTATAGCCTGGTCAGCCATCTGTCTTTCTCAACTGGAGTCATGGGGCTTGAATTTCTATATGAAGGGCACTGAGTAAACCAATCACAGATAAAACGGACATGATATTTTTGTCAGAGAAACTGTCGGTCATTCATGACGATTCATATACAAAACAGACATATTAAGGAACAACAATGTTCTTGCATCACAGGGTAAGTTAATATATTGTTTTATTTTAAGCTAATGTTCACTTATGACTCCCTCAAGTGGTACACAACTACCTAACTCCATGTTGAAACATTTAGTAACTTTCAATCAATATTCTACTATGGCAGGTGTCAACAACCCTGGTCCTGGAGAGCTACTACCCTGCATGTTTTAGATGTTTCCCTACTCCAACACACCTGATTCGAATGATCAGCTTATCATCCAACTCTGCAGAAGTCTGATAATGACCGTCAGGTATGTGGAAGAGGGAAAAGTCTAAAACATGCAGGATAATAGCTCTGGAGGACCAAGTCACCCCTGTACTACTCTTGTAGCTAGTTACCATTAGCATCTTACCTTAGAATTCACATAGTAGTTGTACAATAGCTGTGAGCAGTGTTGTGCTGGTTATTGAAAAAAGTAACTAGTTACAATTACTAGTTACTTCATTCAAAAAGTAACTTGGTTACTTTGTTGATTACTTGCACCAAAAAGTAATGTGTTACCATTAGAAGTAACTTTTGCGTTACTTTTTTAAAAAGAACCTTCTTAAAAATGCACCTATTGGTGTCCTTAAGCTCAGCTTCCATTTGTAAATACTCCTTATCCAAGTACCGGTAGTTGTAATTTTTTTTTTTTTTTTTGTCCATTTGCCGTGTGCTGCTTAGGCATGTTATTATACCAATTAGCAAGCAGATGAAAGCAGATGACTCCACAGTAGAAATTGCATGTTGTCAACAATAAAATGTGTGGTAGATTTGTTCATCTGTCCCTGGCTAACAGTCAAAATCTGGGTGGCAACACTTGCCTCATTTCCCGTGTGAGATGATGATGACAGATGTCGTTAGCCTCAGCTAGCTTCGTGGATGCATTGCTGTTTGTCGCAGTAGACAGGAGCTTTAATCCACAAACACTTGACTAGAATGTTCATCTCTCTGTGCTCGACTAATGCGAAATAGTGAGAGTATTTCCATGTTGAGAAACTAGTCCTGCTCTCATTTTGATTTGCCATGACAAGTCGTAAAAAAATGTCAACACCCACAATGCATCACCACTGTAAACAGAAAGTAGCTGTTGATGACTGCTTCCTCTTCATCTTTATTTTCAGCCGGCTAGACGCTTTGCACACCAGAATTGATCAGTTTAGCTAGTAACGAATAAAAGCACCATACGGTAACGGAGTTACTTTATTTAAAGTGTAACGCATTACAGTATTAGTTACTGACAAAAGTAATGGCATTACAGTAATGGCGTTAAAGTAACGCATTACTGCCCAACATTGGCTGTGAGTGAGGTCTTCCACACTGTTTAATCCATTTTCGTCATCTCTCCAGTTGTGTTCTGGGTTTTGGGAAGGTGAAAATACAACACCACCCAAACCCAGACTTTCAAGTCCCATACATGCACCGCTCAGCCATTTTGTTCCGGAGGTGAATGCTTGCCCTGGCACTACTCCCTTAGTTACCGTAGATAATGTGTGATTGATCAGTGGTAGTTTTTGGGCGGGACTTAATGAAGGGTTAATTCCAGACTGTTTTCTCAGTATTGAATACACTGAGGAAACTGGATGGCTAGCCAGGCTAACTATACTCTGTTATACTAGGCCAAAGCTTCTCCCCATAATTTTTCTCTTGTCCTTATTCTGTGTTTTGTATCTGATTCTGAGTGTGCTAAAAATGTATTGAGTCAACTTTAAAAGATGGAAAGTTGTGCAGCTGTGTTTTGAGGCCTTATTAATTCTGATTTTATACCTCCTTGAATACCTCTATATTTCTGTAACCTCTCACACTAAATATTCTTTGAAAACCCAACATCCCACATAATTTGAAATGGTTAACTAAGTCCAAATATTAATGCCTACACATTCGCTCGGTTATTTCCTAGTGCAAATGTCAAGGAAAAACAATGCACAGATGGGCTTTTGTTCATAGATAGACTGGGTCGCTCTTTCTTGCTGCTCGCCATGTTTATGTATAAGACAGAACCAGTCGAGATGTGACTCAGTGGGTCGAAACCTCATCTCCTGCCCATTTCCAGCCTCTGTGAGTTGATGCGTCACTTGGATCTAAGTTAACATGGGTGAGAGGGAGGTCATGCTGTATCATTCAGCACACTGTGTCTTCTGATTGTCTCCTTTGTTCAACTAAAGACTATATCCTTGTCCTTTCAATCTCATTCAGAACATAAAATTGCATTTGAAAGCACAGTATTAGCCCATCCTCTTTGATTTCACCATGTTCATCCTTTGACATTTTACTAAAGATGTTATGTCCTTGTCCCTTTTTGTAAGCTTTTTATGCAGGATACTTAAGCAGGATACTTTTTGACAAAAAGGGAGTGATTAGTACTGCTATTAATGTTGAAATATAACAGAATAAATTGAAATATTTAATTATTTAACAGTTCATACTAGATACTGGTTCTGACATAGGAGAACAATATTTAATTTTAAGCTGTGGTACATTGACTAATATAAAATTGTATAATACATCATAATTACAGTACTTTTGTGTGCACAGCCACTGACTTTTCAAAAGCACTTGAATACTCCTGTTGCTATGGATACTATTGAAAGGGATAACTATCTTTTCTTATGCCAGTTGATACATTCACAAAGAAATGTATGTAAGATCACAATGAACTGTATGTAAGATATATTAAAGTTTTCTTAAGGTTATATTTTGTTTAGTACAGTGATTCCCAATTATTATTATTATTATTTTTTTTTTACAGTGGAGTACCCCTGAAATATACATTTTTTTAGCCAAGTGCCCCAACTCTCGCTTCAGCATTTTTTAATAAAAAAAAAAGGCAAAATGTGTTCCTGTGCCAAAGGTGTTTGTTTGTAATTTGTAAACTTTGTAAACAGACAACATATATTTAACTGCAATAAAAAAACAAAAACAAATGTAAATTTTGTGTGAAAAATATCAACTGAAAAGTGCCCTCTTTCATTGATAAGTAAAATAAAAAAGTTGGTAATTAATTAACAAATGAACCTTTCATCAACATGAAAGATGAAAAAAATCTGTTAAAATCAGTGACATCACTACTTGTCTGGTCATGATGAAGCTGCAGAGACATCTTGAGTGACTCCGAACACATCATGGGGAGGGACTGTTACCATGACGTCACCTCCACAATTTTCAAATGTGTAGTCTTTATATATACGTATTTTTAGGGCAGTTCAACAGACAGATAAACTGTTTTACAACAGACTGTGACTTTCCTCACTTGTAAAGTGTCTGATTATCTATCATGTGATATATACACTATATGTGTATATAATGACATAATTCAAACTGCAAAAAATTCATTGTCTCACCACTGACTATAGTAGTTTGTTTTTTTTCTGAACAGCATCCCATGGGGCACAATTGAAGGAACAGGACTATATCAAAGTTTTATGGCAGGTTTCTGGAGGGTTTAGGTCCTTGGTTGGGTTCCTCTTACAAAAATCACTATGTTTCAACTACAACTGCATTTTATTATAAATTCAGAGCTGTTATTTTTGCAATATTTAGAGTATTTTATAGAGAGAGCAGCAGATAATTCTCACATTATTTTTTTCATGCAGTCAGTGGAACAGAGAGGAAATTACATAATGAAAGTCATTTCCTCTCTGTTTCAGAAATTATCTGGCAATTGCAGCATCACACTATTGTTGTACTGTGAATTCTAGAAAAAACTTCACACTTGCCTGTAACTGGATGCACTGACATAAGGAGACACAACCAGTGGAATGTATCACCTTAAACAAGCAAGTTGAACACAGACTTCCTCCTCCTTCTAGTTAGTCCATGGGACCTCAGCTCAGAAAAAACATGAATAGCAGTGAATGGCGAGAGATAAATTATCTTTTGATCCCCTTTGAATTATACAAATCAAGAAAGTCACCATTTGCAGCAGACAGTAATGTATTAGTACCTTTGTGTAGAACCAGCTCAGTGGACTGCAGCTCTTGGCACACATGACATACGTATATATCTCTAACACCAAAGTGGCTGTTACCTTGGCATGTTTCACTTCATTCTTCAAGGTGAAATTGTATCGAAAGAAGTAAAAATCACAAGTCTGGTCATATTGAAGCAGCAGAGACATCCTCAGCGACTCTGAAAAGACTATCAGTGTCACTTTTGGGAGTGTTGACACAGTCTAATACTGCAGCAGTTTTACAATAAGTGTTTTTAAAAATTATTAGACCACCCTATTTTTCTTCAGTTTCTTGTTCTTTTCAATGCCTGATACAACTAAAGGTACATTTGTTTGAACAAATATGATAAAATAGCTCATAAGAGTTTAATTTAAGAGCTGATATTTATTTTCCATGGTTTTCTTGATAATAACCAAAATCACCCAAGTTCTTACATCAATATCTATGTCATTGTACTGACAAAAATAGTGCTTTTAGGCATTCCAGGTTTTCTTTTCTGTCTGTTTTAGTCACATGATACACACAGGAGTTAGTACTTGATTGCATAACCATTATTTTGATGACGTTTGATGGTCTAATAATTTTTTTCTGCAACTGTAGACTAACTGATTAACCTATCAGTGGATGGTGGAAGGAAGCCAGAGTATCCAGAGAGAACCCACACAGACATAGGGAGTACATACAAACTCCAGGCAGAAAGGTCCCATCCCCATTGACTGGTGTTGAATCGAAGCCAGGACCTTCTTGCTGTGAGGTACTAATGCACGAGTGCACCACTGCACCTCCATGTCACCCCAGACACACAGACAGACATCATATGTGTAAATGGTGGACTCATTCTAACTCCATCTTCTGCTATTGACTGTAATGCATTTTTTTCAACACAAGGTCTCATGAGGCTCTAAAGAAAGTGTTCGGCTACTCTTCTACTCTGTCGGTGATTGTGCCCCTGCTGGGCTGGCCACCAGATGACATGTCCTTCCCTGTCTCAGAACAGATATAAAGTTGAAGTTATTTTGAAAACCATTTGTCGACAACCCACCCTGCACCATCTATGATCCCTTAAGGTGCAGGTAAGAAATCAAACATGTCACAGAGGTGATTATTTTAGGATTTATGCCTTTATCTTGATGTTCCAGTGGCCTAAAGTACTGCTATACCTGAAAGTAATTGTCAGTATAGAACATAGACAGTCCTTACTGGATGACCTGATGAAAAGGAGTAGTCTATTTTGGCTTTTGTTTGTCTTGTCAGTCATTTCTAGGTCACTGGGAGAATTGAATGCTTGGCTGAGCCTGAGACATGTTCAATGAAGGATCTCCATGTGAATGTTGCCATGTGTGTGACTGCATGTGTGAGTGTATGTGTGCACTGAAGCAAAGGACCTTCGCCCCAAACCCCAAAGGAACAGACAAATCTCTCTGGATTGACTCTCAGGTCGTCGTCACCTACATGCACATACACACATATAACCAGGCAGCCTTTAGAGCATTAAAAAAAACTGATATTTCTTTTACCTGCCGTTTCTTTCCATCTCACAGCTTTGAGCCGCTACTTTGTTAAAGCGCTGAGGCTGATGGGGATCCGTTTCACTTCAAAGGCCTTTTCTCTTCAATCCTCCTCCAGGGCTGAGACTGAACTGCAGGTCAGCACATCAGGGATGGCCGGTTAGTGAAATGGCATGGTGTATAGTGCCCAAAATAGCCATGGTCAAATCAAGTCAAAAGACCCACTTGTATTTAATTTCATGGCTTATGCATTTTAATCCATTACGTTGTTTATTGATACTGATTTATTAAATCTGACATTCACTGAGGATAATTATGACAACAGTCTTGATAACTCGATAAAGATCCTGCTGGTGCCCTGTGATATGAAGAGGAAGACACAAAATGATGGGAAAATATCAGGTGTATGTTCACTGTTCCCATAACAAATTAACCTGACTAATATAATAATGATACATAATAATATACCTGTATTTAAGAGGTTAGTCACTCAGTCTAAATTTTATTTTATTTTTTGTTTGTTTGATGACACGAACGCAAAAGAAAAAACACAACCGTAAAAGAGAAAGCACAACTTCAAGAGAGGAAAACACAACATTAACTCTAACAGAAAAGGTAGGGACCTTCAGGTGCCATGACTCACACTGATTGGACGACGTAACTGCTCGTCACTTTGCCTGGGAAGAGTCAATGGGGTTTTTTTTTCCCTCTTTGCGCTGGCATACGGAGCAGACACAGGTTGAGCAGTCTAACCATGACGTCACTTCTGCTGAAATCTTAAGATACCTATAAACATCCGCCCGTCCGCAAAATTGCATGTCGTTACTTACTATTACTCTGGCAAAATATTTTATTTTAAGCTGTATGATATTACCTTTGAACAGGTCTCTTTTTCAGCATGAATTTGCAGGCATCTTACTCTCCCATAGCGTGGCACAATGTTAAAGTTGGTGTGGAACAGAAGCCTAGTGCCACATACAGCAGCACGGTCAACAAGAGGGTCAGGAGGTCAAGAAGATAAATCAACTAATCTGTAGTTAAACTGGCACATGCAAATGTTGAAAATTGTAAAGCCATGGAAATGAGTAAAAATGAAAAGACAGGTTAGAGCTAGCCTAGAACATGCAGCTTTGCAGCTTAAAGAATAGCAAAGTGCATGATAATCTGCATTTGCAGCCATAACCTGAGGTAAAAATAGGACTTCTCAAAGTGTTATGAAGTGACACCATGCATTTGTTTACCACAGACTAGCTAAAGCTAATCTACACTCAGCTACTCTGAATCTGCATTTGGCTATAACAACTTTTTGAAGCGAGGCAGAGACAGTAAAAGAAGTAGAACTTGTGTTGAACAAACCTTAGGAACATGGTTGACAAAACTTGGAATGTGACACATGTCTGAACTGTGTCATTTTAACCAGTTCTACTCTGGGTTGATGAGTCCGTTTCCTCATGGACCGGTACCAGTGTGAGCTCACTTGTCACTCTGTTTTTGCCTAAGACTTTGGTTAAGAATGCAAACATTAAAAAAAAAATCATATTTCCAGCATCACACTTTCTAGCACATTACGTTAACGTGACACGAGACAGATGACAGGCAGCATGAGCTAGCTAGAGTACACTTTAGCAACTTACCTTCAAAAGTGCAGAGGTAGGAGCTCACGTAAAACCTGAATCCTCCAACAGGTGCTAACAGGTGTTCTGTTGGCCACCCGCATTATTCGACACACATTATTGACAGACAGTTTTGGTAATTCCAAAAGACAACGCGTAAAGTTCAGCGTGTCCCCTTCCATAATGCTACTGCTAGTGGCTGAGGCCAACGCGAAAGTGTTTACTTCCTGATAAAGTGACGAGCAGTGACGTCGTTCAATCAGTGTGAGTCATGCCATCTGAAGGGCCCTACCTCTTCCGTTAGAGCAGGGGTAGGCAACTCCGGTCCTAGAGAGCCGGTGTCCTGCATGTTTTAGATATTTCCCTCTTCCAGCACAC
>JAPTGZ010000005.1:28121350-28134229 GCA_029814645.1 Fowleria isostigma | reverse complement strand
TTTCATGGTATAATTTTACTGTTTTTGCTCTAAAACATGGAGGGAAGTTTGGAGTTGTCATTATTTATATATAATTACGGTAGTGTTTTTTTTTTGTTTTTTTTTTGTGCGGCCCGCGTCAGGTCAAATTTAGCTGAATGTGGCCCCTGAACTAAGTGAGTTTGAGACCCTTGTGCTAAGGGGTTAGACCGGGTATTCGGATCCGTGCTGTACCTGGATACGCGCACATCTTTCCTACAGATGCGTTCACAAGCACATACCACAGCCTGTGCCTGGGAACAAGTGGGTGTTACAGGGTCGAAACAGTAGGTGGCGGTGTGGAAAGAATTCTGTAGCTATTCATCAAATACAGAAATAAAAAAAACCCTTACGTCATCAACCAAGCAACTGTTTTGTTCACAGGCAATAGTTTTCCATCTGTTAGCCTGTTTGAAGCAAAGAGAAGTAGAGCGACCTTTGTTGTCTCTGATATGTCAGGAGTCAACAGGAACGCCTGTGCTTTACTATGGTCTCGTAGCGATACAGTCACTTAAGTTGTCGGAGTGGTGAGTAGGTCATGTCCGGTCTCGGGTACAGATTACTTTCACCCAGTAACGTTCTGTACTGGAGTCCATGTAGTCCATACCCAGGACTACCTTCTCAGCTGGACTCGGTACAGTACTTATGCACAGAATGTTTGCATTCACTTTGATAAACTAAGTAGACTTTGGGGTCCAACAGACTTGGCTACTCAGTGTGAACTCACCCTAGATTACATTTCAGTTTTTAAGTTTTAAAAACCTTTGTGTCCATGTTTCTTTCTCATTATCTTCCTGTTCAGGATGAGAATACTGTACTTAACTGGCTTGGCTGACATTATTATTGGCTATGTGTCTCTATGGCTGTGGAAGCATTGTGATCATACCACTCTGCTGGCTGGTGGTGGGCCGTCCTTTGCCTGAGTATCCCAGCGTAGACACTGAACATACCATCTCAGCCACACGGATGACTCATACACCACCAGCACTGTGTCATTCTTATATAAATCAAACCTCCTCCTTTTTCAGTTTGCCTACAGATATCCCTGCAGAAGCCCGTCAGGTTTGCAGTAAATACATCACTTGATTACTTGCTGTGGTGTCAGTTGTCATTTTGCACTTGAAACCCAAAAAGTTTCATGCTATAAAACTTTGACCCATGAGATACAACATATAACCATGATAAAACATGTATATCCATCCATACTCACCTTTTTCAGGTTGCGGATGCTGCTGGTGCGGATAGACTCCATCAGCTGGTCGTGGGCTGACCTCATCGGCGTTGAGGGTCTGCTGCCCTCCTCCCCCCTCTTGTCGACCAACACAGGCCTCAGAGCGTTCTTCAGCTCCTTCAGGATGCTGCTTGTCTCATCCCTCCCAGAGTCCTTCTCTTTCCCCTTTTTGCCCTTCTTCCCTTTCACTTTTGCCCCCTTCTTGCTGCCACCCTCGTGTGCCCGGATTACCTCTGCGATCATCCTGGTCGGCTTCTTTTTCTCCCGCTGTGGAGGAGGAGGTGGTGGAGGAGGGGGAGGTGGAGGGGGAGGAGGAGGCGGAGGAGGTGCAGGAGGAGTCTTTTTAATTGCTTGGTTACTCCGAGGTACTTTAGGTGAGGACCACGGAGAGGCTTTAGGTGAACTGTAAGGGGATGAAGAGGGGGATCCTTTCTGCAAAGTGAGAAAAGGAAATGCAACATTTACAGGTTATTATAATTTATGCCTGGGGGCATCAAACACACAACCCCCCAGCCAAAACCAGCACACCAATGGTCCAATCCAGTGAGTCTCAAACTGTAAGGCGGGACCCCTAGGGGGGTGTGGGATTATTCCTGGTTAGTGGTTTTTTTTTTTCTTCAGGTTAGAACATGTATCAGGTGGAACTAATGTTTTGGTGTTGGAGCACCCTGGACTCATTTTAGGGATTGCCAGGGTGATCTTCACTAAACTAGACAAAGAGTTTAGGTGCAGAGAATGGACAAGAATTGGACTGGAAAAGAAACATGTGACATGTCTCTGGTTTTGCAGTTTGTACAATTTGCACTTTAATGTTCAGAGATGTGCAATGGAAACAGGCTCATTACAGCTACTGATATTGTTAAAATGTTCATCTTTGTTACCAAAATTTGTTTGTTGTTCTAAAAAAGTAACTTTAGTGTCATAATTGTAAGATAATTGCACATTTCCAATTCTTATTTGGGAAAAATAACGTCTCAGGGACCAGTCTGGTTGAGGTTATTTGTATTAGTCAAGCAAAAATCAAAGTTGTTTTTAATTTGCACGACAAAAAAATTATTCAAGGAAAAGCAAAAACTATTGTTATAATATTCATGTTTCTTTCAATTAAAAATATAATTGCACCACTGTTACAATGTGGCTGAAGTTGAGGGGCCTGGAGATTCAGGACGAACAGACAAAAAAAGTTTGAGAACCAGTGGTAATCTGGCACATGGAATGAATTTGCAAAGTGCAAAAATTGCCCTGAAGGTCTTAAACATCAAAGGTGCTGAACTCGTTTTAGTTCAAGGGCCGCATACAGCCCAATTTGATCTCCAGCAGGTCAGACCAGTAAAGTAATAGCACAAAAACCTATAAATAATAGATCTAAATTGTTCTCTTTGTTTTATGTGAGAAATTGCAAAAGTTAAATAACAAAATGAAAATGCTTACATTTACAAACTACCCTTTCACAAAAAATGTGAATAACTTCTGAACAACCTGACATTTCTCAAGAAAAATCTTTGAAGATCCATTTGTAAGTAGTTATGCACATGTGTAATTGCTAAGACAAAATATTGTTCTTAAGAAATTTCACATTTTTGAGGTTATTCACTTTTTTGTGAAAGGATAGTGTGTAAATATGAAAAGAGTGCTATTCTATTTTTATATTAGAACAAGAGAAAAGCATTTGAGTTGTTATTATTCGTAGGTTTTTGTGCTATTAGGTTACTGGTCTGACCCACTTGAGATCAAACTGAATGTGGCCCCTGAACTAAAATGATTTTGACACCCCCGATTCATGCCATCCATTAATCGTACATCACTGGTATTTGGCTTGTTAGCTGAAGTGCATGTCAGTTTCTTACAGAAAGTAGGACTTTGAATGTTAAATGTGAACAGTAGACACTTACCAGTCACACCAACATCAATTTAAATCAATAAATGTGTGTCATGGAACAAATGTGAATACCAGTGCAGTTGTTCGTGGATTCACAGCTCCCTCTGACACCACTTGTTGACCCTGCTTCTGCTTTTGTTCCTGCATTCGTTTCTGTCTCTGGCGGTCCTGATTCCTTGTGAGGATCCCTGTCATACTCATCCTGGGACCTGGAAGGTTGAACTGGTATCCCAATTTGATCAAAGTGTGGTTTTCTCTCAGAATCTTCACCATCTCCATCTCTACCTACAAGGGGGGTAGATCCAAGCAAATAGTTATAATAAAGACAAATGGATGAACACAGTTGAAGGCGTGGAAAAACAACTGTACCTGTCCTCCACACATGTGTCTCTGGTTGTGGAATCGAAGCTCTGTCAGGGTGTTGTTTCCTGGGAGTGCTTGAACCAGTGCCATCACACCCTTCCCAGTCACATAATTGGACTCTATATTCAGACTGGTGATGGACGAGTTCTCCCTCAGCATCTTAGCAATGGCCAAAGCTACAGGGTCGTCGGCTCGGGTGTTAGCGAGGCTGAAGACCCTCACATATGTGTTGGATCGCAGAGCCTCAGCAAATCGGATCAGGGTTTCCTATGGAGCAAGTTTTCCAAAACAAATTCCAAACATTATTCTAAGAACCAGTTTTAACCAGGCCACTGTGTTGGTGTCACACTAACAAAACATTAACCCTAATTGTTGATTTAAGCATGGGATGATGAATTCAAGAAAACATTAGCGTTCTCAGGAGTTGTCCAGTTCTAAGCTTTCTTTTCTAAAACCTAACCTCTGGAAAATCTGGATGATATGTTAAGGTTCACTTTTATTGTGCTCACAGAAATGACAAAAACTAGAATTTAAAAAATATTTGTCAACTGAAATGAATAAAAACTATAATTAAAAGAAAAAGGATAAGTAAGTGAAACTGTATTGTGTGCTTACAAAACTAACCAAAATGTATACAAATTATCTGTTGTTTGTTTTCATCTTTGTCAACATCAGATTGATATAAAATTGATTTATTTCACTCAAGCAATTTTAGCTGGCAGCACCATACGTCACTTCACAGTTTAGCGCTTCTGGTCACTTGTTAAAAGTTGTCTTCTTGTCCCCGCTTTACCTGGAAAGCAGAGTCCTGGATGGGATTTATATGAATACGACAGCAAGGAAGATAAAAGATATGAAAAACTGAAACTGAGCATTTAGAAAAAAAATAAAACTAATAAAAACTAGACAACCTGCTCTAAAAGCTCATTAAAACTAACTGAATAAGGGGGAAAGAAAAGTCAAAACTAAATAAAACTAAACTTTAATGAAAAATCTCAAATTAATATAACCTTGGCTCACAGGGAAATTCAACCTCTGTATTTATCCCATCATAGCTCAAATACAAGATGCAATGGGCTGCTATAGGATACGTGGACTCCAGATTTATGCCAGCACAGGAGAATTAACTTAGCATATAGGCTTTTGATAGTGGGGGGGAGAAATAGAGGAAATTCACACAGAAAACATCCAAAGAAAGGCTCTAGTCAGAGTGAGAACCAACCAGTGTTTGGTGTTGTTACTATGATTCAACAGTCTTAACCACCATACCACCATGTCATGTGTTTTAAGTGTATACATATCATCTACAGCACTAGTTCATACACACTGGGGTCCTGTGGGTCAACAATCCCAAATTATGCAGCCTACAATGCAATTTGCAATTAATGATACAATTGTACTGTATCATTAAAAACATCAATCTAAATGTGGGGATATTTATGTCAGGAAAAACTACAACTATGTGTCCATTATTTCAACCACTGTTTTGGGTTAATAGAAACCTGGATGTTATGGTGACATAGGGGTGTGTGATATGATGATATTAGAACATAAAGGATTAGAACATATCGACGATCCGACAAAGTAAATACATCATGGAAATGTCTATAATATGATGTAGTCAGAGCCATAGAGTATTCCACAGCTCTGGACCTGGGTATATGCTGATGCACAGACGCATCATGTTGGTTCACGTCTACGTCACATGGATTTCACAAATGTTGTGGAGAGGGAGTCATGGCTGATGGTGAAAAGTGTGATTTGTTCAATAAAGGCTCGTTTATGCTCTGCACTACAGACGCAGGTGGAGCATTCTATTCGTCCTCCGCGTACTCCATACATAATACCTGGGTCGGCGTAATGGGCAGTAAAACATGACCCCATCAATATAAGTTAGAAGTTGTGAAAATTTCATGTAAGCTCTGGCATACAACAGAAGCACAGAAAACAGGAGTTGGAAATTCAAAGCGTGTTAAGTTTCACTTTCGGTTTATGCCAGTTATGATAGTTATGGAAAGCACCCACCTCCCCTTCCATATTTTGTAGTAACTTTTTATGGTTGTTAAAAGCTACCTCAAAAACTAAGTGCAGTTTAGTATTTATGTTGCAAGAGTGCACTTAATCAGTGTTACTGTTTATATTTTAGTATGTTTATGTTCTTGGCACATGTTGGAAAATTGCACAAAAATGTCCTGGAAGGTTGTTTGGGCTAAATTGTTTGTTTTTTTTTTTTCATTCAGGGCTATGTTTTACATAGAGAAATTGTTTGGTTGCACTGTTCAGAAACTTGCAAATTATTCTCAAAGATCAATGTTAAGAATCAGGATAAAATTGAGATTGTGAATTCTTTTTTTTTTTTAAATTGTAATATGATATTTTTGCCCTATCGCCCACCCCTATGGTGACATGAAAATTAATTACATTATGAATTAGTTGCTTAGCTTGGGTTACTGTCCAGATAGCTGTCATGCATGGAAGTATTAGGCTCAATTTTCAAGTTCTAAGGAGGGTAAGTTCATTATTTTAAAGCCCAAGTACAGTGAAAGGCAATTATAGAGTGGTCATTTGAAGGGCCTGACATACCCCTGTACCGTTACTGATCATTTCTGAAAGTTTTTAATAGCAAAGTATAAATTCTGTCACGCTGAGCCCAAATGTAAAGGAAATGAGTTTCTCCTCAAGGCTATGAAATAGTTTCATAGTGTTTGGAGTGACTGGTTTTAGTGTATAGGTAGTTTCAATACAATTAAGCAAATGCTAGTCAATGCTAAAATTATGACAAGGTCTCAGAGAAGTTTGAGAATCACTGTTCCAGAAGAATAACATAACATAACATCCTATTCAAGACCTGATTTTTTTTACTAAACCCAATACTTTCTAAAGTTTCAATTGTGAGCTAGATTCACATAGATATACCCAAGTTTTTCTTTGTTTGACATTTTCCATTACATTGGTTTGTTGTTTTGTGGTGAACCCTGATTTCATACCTGTGAGATATCGTCAATGTTGTTAAGGTTAACTTCTGTAAGTTCAGGGTCATTGCTGAGGACTCGTTGGAGAGCCTCATCCACGACAGTTGGGTTTCCAGTCGTGTTAGCATCAGCAGGTGGAGGGGGTGGAGTCAGTCTCATAGGCTCCACCCTCTGAGGTTTCAGTAGCGTTGAGGTGTCGGCTTGTGTAGTCAGGGAACCAGAGTCCCTTGAGGCTTCCGGGTTTTTTTTATTGTCTTGTTCATCTTCCTCATCCGAGTCCTCTTCAGTTACTGCTTCCTCTTCTTCCTCACTCTCTTCCTCATCTTCTTCCTCCTCCTCCTCCTCCTCCTCCTCCTCTTTCTCATCTTCCTCTTCTTCCTCCTCTTGTTTTTGATGTGTTTTCTGTTCTTTCTCATTTTCATCATCTTTTTCATCCTCTACTTCACTGTTGTGGTCTGTCCCAGATTCTTCTTGCTCTTCATCCTGTGTTTCAGTTGACATTAATAGAGTTTAAAATACTATCCAAGCACTGGGTTTCACCTATGTAACATGAATTTAACTATGTTAAATGAAGACATAGTTGATGTTTCAAGATACAGTGGAATATTTTACATTCCCTTACTTGCTATTAGTATTTCAACTGACCCATTATTTTCAGGTATGTAATAACCAGTCTTGATAGTTTTACTACTTCAGAGAATTGATGTTTAACTCTTTCACATTGTACAAATGACAGGTAAATCATATTAATGGTATCACTGACCAGTTTGGGGCTTCCTCCAGCTATCTCATCCTCTAGCAGTTTCCGAGTCTCATTTTCCCAATACTTCATTAGGGATTCTCTGCTGAAGGTGCCTGTTGGGGTCTTGTCAGTCTGGTCTCTTTGTCTGAGACCTATAGGCACATTGGCATCAGGGTCGATGTCCGCCAGCTCCTTTTCCAACTCAGCAAGTTCCTCAGGGCTGAGAGAAGCCAAAAGCTCATCTTCATCCACATCTTCATACTTACTGAGCTCTCGACGGTACCCGAAACAGCTCATGGTCAAACTGTGATTATCACAGACCAGAAGGTGTCGGTTTAAAACACTAGAAACACCACTTCTTCAGTTACATGTGACCACGAATCACAGATAGAAATTCCAACAATAGACAGGTCTCTGTGAAAAGTTCAAACTGAAGCTGTTGGACATCCAAAAACATGAAGCTCATTGGAGATTCAGAGTCCAGTCAAGATGTTTTTCCATAAAAAGGTATTTGGACAAAGTGGGCTCTATTTTTTAAAAGTCTTGGTCCAGTCAAAGGGTGCTTTTGATCAGAGCCCGGGCTAGTCTGAACTGGATCTATCTTGGCTGGCAGTGTTACTGTGAGAGTGTTTGAATCACTGTCCCCCCTCGTCTAATCTCTCCAGCTGCTGCTCAGGCCTTAAGAGAGGGATCAGAGGGTACCAAAGTGTGGGCTCCATGATGCAGCGTCTTTTTTGGGAGACACTGCTCTGAGAGACAGAGCCACAAAAAGCCTGTGAGCTCAGAGACTGTGACCTGTCAACATGCCTGTCTGCCTAGCCTTTGGCTTTGTTCATGGCCAAAAAAGACCAACTGGACACAAGAAAAATACACAGCTGTGATAATGTATTGACCAATAAACAGGACAAGCCCGATAAACATGTTCTCATATGTCAAAAGGAGTCGCCACCTTCACAACTGTATTTTTATGTTGATCGTTATCAGAGATAGGGAAGGTTAACTATGGCATGAATGGTAGATTAATTTCATCTGTGACTTTCAGATAAAGGTATGGGTTATTTTGAGCAGAGCACTACATGTTTTGTTTTCAGGGTTTGTTTTCCTATATTTATCAATGGATCACAAACTGCATATTAACTGCTAAAGACTGTGCATTTATATACAGACACAAAGCCAACAAATTATTGCTCTTAATTTTGATGTCCAGTCTGGCAGAGAAAATTTTTAAAAAGTCAGTAATAGTATGAATATCAGGAGTTGAAACAGGTCATAGTTGTCCTAATCTAATCTGCCATGTGTCATATCACAGTTACGCTCAAGTCCCAGTCCAAAATAGTTACATAATCAAAAGTAAGCCACGACTGACAGTGACAAATTACAGTCTTCTAGGTCTACATATCAGATGTAATTATTCTGCAGTTGTTTAGGTTATTTAATGAAAAATGTAGTTTTCTTATTTTCATTTCCTAACATTCAATGTAAATATAGTATTCTGACATGGGTGATGGCTGTGAAAGTATAATTTATCTCCAGACAATATACAAATAAATTATTGAATGAAATAAGAACAGTGATGTTATAACAGACATGAACAGAAAGACCATCATTTGCTTCTAAGGCATGACATGCTGTATTTTCTAAGCGATAAACTAGGATGGATTTTACAACCGATTATCCCAAATGTCTCTGTAAAAATGGACATGAAACACTGCTTATGACAAATGATTACATTCATTTAAAAAAAGGGAGTTTTAAAGTGTTGAAGGCTGAGGGGTAACATCACAATCACAGCTAAACATTACTAACAACCTGATATTTAAAACAATGAAATGTAGCATATGAAATGCAAAGGAAATTGCAGAAAAATATCCATCTTAAATAAGTGGCTAGTGCTCAGTGCTTCAGTCCTACGCAAATAAAAATGTGTTTCATGTTGAGGAAAGGTCACCGTCCAGGTCATACTCTCTGTAGGTCAGATAATTCTTCAGTCTGGGTGGAAAAGGGACATCATTCATGGCCTCTAGATTATTCAGTGTCCTTTGGCAAATGCGACTTCTGATCACCAGTCGACACAAGTGCTGCAGTGACCGTGGCTTACCTGGGAACACACACCCAAAGTCATCTTTCAGAATCATGACAAAATAGTAGAGGTGGCAGGTTCATCAAGTCAAAGTCCTGCCATGTATTGGTTCCAACCAGTTCACTAAACCAGCCCATTTAGATGAGCTCAACTCACTAGATGGGATACTGAGTGGAATCACCTGTGTTCAGTGAACAGGTAGAACTGATACACAGCAAGACTTTGACTTGAAGAACCTGGGATGTCCCACCTCTGCAAAATAAATCAGTATTAACAGGAGGTTGGCTGTTTTACTTAGAATGTCAGAAATCTCCTCCCATTCTGGTCTCTTCTCCAAAATACGTTTCAGGTTGGGACAGATGCTGACATGGTTCACATAGTCCAGGAGCATCCTGACCACATGGCCCACCAGATGTGTCAGCCACGACACTGCCACAAACTCACAGAACTAAAAGGAAAAAGAGTATTTACAATAGGATTTCTTGTGTAACAATGTTAAATGCTTATTATCTGGTTCCATGTTATTTTCTCTTGTGGATTCTACTGTAGATAAGCACACATTTCTTACTGAGATGGCATTTGGCTGACAGTAAATCTGGTAGGCTTGGTTATGGAGGTCAATCCAGGTACTGTCCAGTTCTTCACTGTTACCATGACAACACTGAAAACACCTACCAGAGGCAATGTTGCTATTGGAAGAATATTCAAGGCAGTATGCAGTAAAACTCAATGTATTACAACATGTTGATTTTATATCATTTCCAGGAGACACACCTACTTGTAAGCATGATATCCACTATTGAGAAGCAGTCGCAGCATAACATGGTCTCTCAGCGCATACTGCAGGGCTGTGGGGAACACTGTGTTACTGATAACTCTGAAGTAGCAGTTCACCTCTGCTCCATAGGTCAGCAACAGTTTCACCAGATCATATCTTGATAGAGGTAAAAAGAGCCGTATAAAAGATCAAATTTAACATGTATTTTTCCTCCACCTCATATTGTCTGTACTGTATTGATTATGACGTCTAAACAGGGCCCACCTCTCAGCCCGTATAGCCACCAGGATACATCGTAATGGATCCAGATCAGTTCTCGCCCCAGCTGCGAGCAGTATCTCAGCACAGGTCATGTCACCGTTGGAAACAGCAAAGTAAAGTGGACTCCTCCTGAGATCTCCATAGTTCTCTGTAGCATGACATCAGAGTATTGGCTTTTATCTGCAATTTAACAAAGGCGCTTCCCCAAACCAAGATTAAAGAGACTTTGTATGTTTGAGAGGATATGTTTGCACACTCTGATTTGCACAGACTATGCTTTGTCTGTGTGGTAATTTACATATAGTCCAGATACTGTGTGTGTATTAGGAAGGGTAAAATGTAGCCTGGCCATCCACACTCAGTGTATTTGCTACTGAGAAAACTGTGTGGAACTGCTCCATTCACTGTTGGTTATGCCCAGTCTATTTTATACCAGGCCAATTACAAGTCTTGGGGGCGGGTGTTTTGTAATGTGTCATAGACACCAACTTCTTATTGTTGCAAGTCAAAGTCAGTTCCAAGTCCGCAAATCTTTTTTACATCTGTTGTTGGCTGTTTGATTAAAAAATAAAGATTGTGTCCACCTTATCTGTGATTGGTGTATCAGTGCCTGTTAGTCCTGCCTTCCTATTTGGATTCAAGCCCACCTTTTTGTCAGTATTGAGTACACTGATGAAATGGAGTGGCTGGCTAGGCTAGGTAAAATGCACAGACCAAATTTCCCTAGAGGGGACAATAAAGCATGTTAACTTTCACCCATTCATGCATCAGTTCATGTTGGTGTACAAAATTTTGGTGTTAACACAGATGAGTGGGTCAGGGTCTTGATGTTGTGTAGTACATCCAGATATAACCCTACCAGAAATGTGTTGGCCTAACAAGGCATTGACATCGAATCCTTTCTCAAGGAGCAGCTCCAGACACTTAACCTGCCCCCCATCGGCCGCTGAGTGGACAGGGTTCTGGCCTGAGTTGCGGATGGCTTTCTTTGTGGTGAGGGGGATCAGAGTCCTCAGGGCTCTGCAGAGACAGAGAGGCAGAGACAAACAGGAAGAGCGACAGGGAGAGTAACTGTGAAAAACAAATGAAAAAAAAGAGGTCAGAGAGAAAAATGTTCATTAGATTGTGGTTTAGCAACAGTGTTAGTCAGAAACAGCAGTGAAAAACAGTGGTAAACAGAAGGTTCTTTGTGGAAATAAATACAGTGAACAGACAGTAGAGCTGTGAAGCAGAGAGAGGGACATGTTTCAGCCTACAGTTTGATCAATTAGGCTGCTGAATGGAGGGAAAAGAATGTTAATTTCTTTCTCTCAGCAAGTGTCCTCCATGTTGAAATTCAGATTACTAATTGTTTTTTGTGACGAACGCTATATGTGTCTGAGTGCATCCAGGTCAGCTCACAGTATGTGTCCCTCGTACGCTGCTCGGTGGATGGGCAGCTGGAAGGCGTTGCTGGCTACATTTGGGTTTGCACCGTGATTCAGGAGCAGCTCAATGCAGTCCAGGTTTCCATTTCCTGTTGCATCATATATGACTGTGTCTCCATTGGTGGCCTGGGCATTCACATCTCCACCTAGTGGCACACGGAGGAATTACAACACTGACTTAAAACGGGTGAAAGTTGGATGCAGGCAATTGTCACATTATCACTACAAGCTTAACTCAAATCTGTTTTAATATTTTACCATGCTGTATGAGAATATCCAAAACTTCAGTGTTTCCATATTCAGCTGCAACCCCCAGAGGTGTCACCCCATGACCATCTCTATTTGTTACTTTGGCTCCATGTCGAAGGAGCAACATTAAAATAGCTGGACAACCCACCTGGCATCAGGAGAAAAATTATAAATAAAAGGTAGAACAAAACCACAGATCTTCATGCCCTGGTTCTCTCATGCTTCAGTGAGTTGTCATTTATTTACCTTTGCAGCTTCATGGATGGCTGTCCACTTCTTGAGACAGATCTGCTCCACAAAGGCTCCGCCCATAACAAGAGACAAAACCATGTCATAGGATTTCTGTCTCACCGCTGCAAAATAAAACAGAGGGAAAAAAATGTCAAAAATCAGGATGCACTGTGATGCGTCATTTTACAGTTTAGTTGCTTTGTCAACCAGTTTGGGTTTGGAATGTAGATGCCCTGTCTGCACTCATGACCTAGTCCCAAAACTTTCCTTTTTGACACTGCTTGAAAATGCATCCCTTAGTTATGTGGCTAAAGGCTGGGGATCTCCCATAATGCACTCAGGATGTGTCCTGTGATTATTTTGATTAAGAGGTATACAATCATGGAAACATTATTAGAACACCCTATATTATCTTCAGTTTCTTGTTCATTTTAATGCCTGGTACAACTAAAGGTTCATTTGTTTGGACAAATATAATGATAACAACAAATATCTCATAAGAGTTTAATTTAAGAGCTGATATCTATCCATTTTCCATGTTTTTCTTGATAATAACTATAATCACATAAGCTCTTACATCAATATCTATGACATTGTACTGACAAAAACAATGCTTTTAGACATTCCATGTTTTCTTTTCTGTCTGTT
>JAPTGZ010000005.1:28092982-28106208 GCA_029814645.1 Fowleria isostigma | reverse complement strand
AAAACGATCCAAATTGAAGTTTCCCTGACCGAGTCGCCATATTCGGGGGGGGGGGGGAGACGACAGCCTGTCATCCCCTTGCTCAGTTGCTTCGCTCCTTCGCCTGGCGGTGCGCCCTCATACTGAATTTTTCTAGAAAAATCCCTGCATTATATAGCCTAAATGCAACATGGTATAGCAAACTACTATGCAGGGCTGCACGATTAATCGATTTTAAATCGAAATCCAATTTTTTAATTTGGAAGATTTTTAAAACAGGAATCGTCAAATCGATTTTATCTCTCTTGTGTCTCTGAGCCGTGCGTCTGCCTCCGCCTTCCGGGTTACCGTAGGCACTTCCTCCTAACTGTCACAGCAATTTTTCACAAAATTCCATGTAATAACCACCGACCTTAAATCTGTGATGGCATCACGGAACTGTATAGTCAGACTGTGCGTCCAGCACACATCAGAGCTGCGGGTCATAACTGGGTGAGCCCCGGATGTTCTGTGTCAGACGCGCAGCCATCCGCGTCTTGCGGCCGTCTATGATTCCCTCACTCATCTGGTCCATGCACACATGACTGACACCTGTCATTGACTTACATTGGTAGAACTTCTGTGGCCCATCACAGAACTACATGCAGCTAGTCTGTGTGTACAAGTCATGAGGTCCGGTAGTGTAGCCTCCCCCTCCCCCTCCCCCGGTCTGTGGATCTGTGAGTACCTCTGATGAATTCTCTTTCTGTCCCGTAGACCCAAAAATCAAAATCAAAAATCAAGTTTTTAGAGGAAAAAATTGTGATTTTATTTTAGGCAAAAATCGTGCAGTCCTACTATTACATGATTTAAAAAACCTTTATTTTAGCAAAAGAATATCTCTGCTCTGAATTCCTGGGGTTGCCAGAAATTTGTGATCTTAAACTGGAGTCACAAAATAAAAAAGGTTGGGAACTTCTGGCTTTGTTACTGACATTGTTAAATAAAGCACAAAATGTTTCATTGTTTTGGTCCTTTTTAAATTCAAGCTTTACATGTTCTGATGTTCACATAAAAGGATGACCGAATATCATTATTGTCCTGAATGTTGTACTTTTCGATTTCTGAAGTGTCATGAATGTATTACTTTGTTCATAAATAAAATTATGAAGCCACAAAAAAATCATCTGCTGAACTTGAATGGAAGAATGGTTTGTCATTATTAATGATCGTGGTAGATGTTAGTATAAGAATCCTCTTCATTGACTATGAAATGTATCACTCTTCTTTCAACTCGAGTACAGCTGTCTAATTCTGTTACGTTCTTCGTAGGTGCCCTTCCTTTGGCCTCCCTTCGCCTGATGGCCTCCCCTCTTCAGCTGACTTACTCGTACATATGGCAGGTGATTCGGCAGAGAAATGTAAAGCAGTACGGAAAGGTGGAGGAGTTTGTGACGATGGTGACACAGACTGTTCCTGAGGTCATGAGTGTCAAGCAGACCGCCCAGCTCATTTTGGGATTGAGGGCAAGGGTGAGAGTTTGTTTTTATCAGATGTTTGCAGTACATAATTGAAGGACTATCAATGTAGGAGGATAAAGTGGATGGACATTAAAGCAGACCAGATAAATTTATCTAGGGACCTAATGCGTGAGTCATCCATACTTGAAAGTGCCAATGCAGCTCCCACATAGAGACCTTTAGCTCTATGTGGAAAACAAGTTCTGCTGTTAACAGTTAAAATGAAAACACACTTTGAAATGTGTGCAAACTCAAGGGTTACTATCTCTGACGGAGGTGGGGAGGCCACTTTCATACTGTGAACAAGGCTAAGAATGGAACATTTTTAAAAAGCTAGGTGTCATGCACAAGAACAGAATAATGCTCCAGACATTGTCACACTTGAATCTTCTGGCTGTTTCACATTTTTTTAGTCAGGCTGCACGATCAATCGGTTTCAAATTGAGATCGTATTTTTTAATTTAAAAAAGGGTAGCCGTCAAATCGATTTCATCTCTCTGGTGTCTCTGAGCCGCACGCCTCTGGGTTACCATCGGCTCCTCCTTGTTCGTGTAATGACCACAGACCTTAAATCTGTGATGGCATCACGGAATCGCTGAGAAATTCTGTGATGGGCCCACAGAAGTGATCCCAGTGTAACCATGGTCCATACACAGATCCCCCAATTCAAGTGTACATCATTACCAAAAGTTAGGAATATTTGTCTTTCAGATGAAATTTATGGAAAATTCAAACAAGTTCACACTACAGTGGTATTATATCATGAAAGTAGAACATTTAAGTAGAAGCATGCAATGGTGATTTCCTCATCTCAAACAATTTATTGAAACAAAAGCCAACAACAGTGTGGGTAAACAACAAAAAATGTGAAAGTGTCAATCAACCATATCAATAATGTCACTGTGTCAATCTCATTATGTTTAAATATGAACATCATGATGAGGGGGGCTGTTTAAATACCAGTTCTAATTAAACCAGGACATTTATTGGTCGAGTCATGGATCAAACACCTGCTGTGAATTTTGCTGCTCAGCTCCTTATTAGAGAACAGACAGTCGTGCAGAAACTCCTGAAACGTTGAACTGTTGGACATGTGCATTCAAAAGTTTAGAGAAGGTCACATTTATTTCACCTTTAAAGGTTAGAGTACATTTTAGGTTCATCCTGAAATTTCACCTGAAAGCCCCATATCCCTAACTTTATATGAGTAGTGTGACTGCATGGGGATCACTCATCTTACACTGACCGTCGTCTTCCAATCTGGGTCACGGTGGCAGCAGCCTCAGAGTAGCCCAGACAGCCCCCTCCCCAACCACATCCCCAGGCTTTCCCAGGCCAGCCCAGAGATATAATCCCTCCATCGGTCCTGAGTCGGCCCCCGTGTCTCCTCTATGACGGATCCCCCAATTTAAACATGACTGCATGGGGATCACTTACCTTACGTGGTTCACACTTGCATGACTGATGCCTGTCACATTGGTATCACGTCTGTGGGCCCATCACAGTGCGCTGCATTGACGACTGCACACAAAAATATGTTGACTTCTGTTGTCATTTGTAGTTTTACACGAAAATCAAGTTTTTAGAGGAAAAAAAAATCTGATTTTTTTTTTTGGCCAAAATTATGCAGCTCTACTCTTTAGACAACACCACATAATTTTTCCCACAGAACCCCAATGTTGTCCAGGTTCCTCCAGTAGCATTCATTCATTCACATGCTTATATTTGTTCCTTAAGGGTTTAGTATCAGAGTAGGTGCTGACGCTGGACTGTATTATGTGTTGTATGAATAAATGTATATTCTCATGGTCGAGATCCTTTGTACTACGTTAGAAAATAAATGAGTTAACACTTACTTCACTGTTTGCTTTAATTATAATCTGCAATCCTTCCTGCATTGTAGATAATCTTGGATTTGCTCCAGAAAGATGGCCCACCAGATTCCCGGGCTATTCAGCTGCTCATTAATAAGTTGAAAGTTTCAATATCTTCAGGGGTAAGAATCTGATTTTGTTTTGTAAGAATCTCATCAGCACCACTACATGCAGGCTATATGTGTCAGATGCAGATTATGATGTTGATAATTGTTGAATAATTAAATGTTGTTACAGAAGGATACAGAAGTGGAGAAATCTCAAACTAACTTCATGGTCCTTGTCCAGAATCTGCTTAAAAGCCCTGCTGAGAGGAAACACTTCTTTCAGGTACCCAAATATTCTAACATGGTAATTTATATAAATAGATGTATCCATATAAGTATATTATAACAATGTAAGTGCAATCTGTATAATAAAAGGAAAGTGGACAACATCCAGAAAGACCTGACTGCTGCAGTTTGGCATAGTTAGGCTATGTATACTCGGTCAAGGAAGAGACAAGTGAAAATTGCAATATTTTGGGAGATTTTAGTAATTTTGGAATTATTTATGACGCCTACATAAACATCTGTTGATTTCATAAGGTTTCACAACTGCACACTTAAAAAAAAATGGCGGAGCTGTTCCACTTACAGTCGTCTCATTGCAGGAAGTGTTCCCTGTTCAGTACGGCACAAAGTTTGATACGGCACTGCAGGCTCTAACTGCTGGATTAGTGTGCAAACTGGAGCAACTTCTTCCTGTTCCTAATCTGTCTCAGGTATGTTAAATGCCAGGATATTTTACATGTGAAGTAGTGCAAGCAGAAAACATAACATACTGCTGTACTTGTGCCATAATCAGAGGCAAAAACAGTCTCAGATGAATCTAGCTGACGGAGGTGTTTTCTAAAGTGACTGTTTATGTAAAACATGCTTAGCTTAAGAGCTTAAATACACTTTTTGTACTAAAATCATCATTAAAATGTGTGCTCTTTAACCTCAGCTTGGAGCCATGATCTCAACGGAACCTTCCGTCCTGGAGGCGTGTGGGGGCTTCATCCCTGAGCCTGGAGACCTGAAGACTCTGCTCCTACACCAACAGGCAAAGGGACTTATTAGTGTTAAAGGTAGACAAGATTGGTTTGACTACTACACCTTCACATGCACAGAGCAAAGAATGAAGACTTTTAAATGAAATTAGTACTTCAAAATAAAACTGTTGAATAGGATTTGTTTAGATCACAATATACAAAAGTCGGCATTCTGAATAATAGATTTATTTACCGCTGCAATTCATTGTAATTAATACCTTTGTGAATTACAGAAAAAGTCAGTGTTGTTGGCATCTTTTTTCAACTATCTTATAGAGAGTACACACATCTGCATAATATATTCTTTTCCCGGATCTTGTATTATGGATTATGGATTTTCTGTATTTCCATTTAATTACAGAAGTATGTGTCAGCTTATACTAGACTATTCATTGAGAAAAATGTTCACAGTGAAAAAAAACCCTGATAAAACCTTTTTAATGTTTACAGCTACTATCTCGACTTCTGTGGGCGACTGTGTGCTGGCCTCACTTGCCTTCAGGCCCAAACCAGCAGAACCTCCACCACCAGAATCACCCAAACCATTAGAGGTGACCCTCAATGACACCAGTCCCACCTCTCCAAGTGACACTGAAGATTTGGGAATGATGTCCGATGACTCTGAAAGTCCCACAGTCCCAGCAAGTGAAACACAAGGGAGAGAGCAGTTCAGTGATAAAACAGCTGATGGCACTGCTGCGAAAGGAAAGAGTGTCACTCCAACTGAACCAGTAGAACAGGAGAAGGAATGCACACAGCAACAGCCGGCTCCAACTACAGATACAGATACTACACAGAAAACACAGCCCCCAACAGACAAACCAGAACCCCAACAGCTGCCCCTCAAATCAATCCCATTCAGGGTGGTCCAAGTGCCCATTAAACCTGCTTCGACTTTGCAGAATACAAGCACCGCAGGAACAAAAGACGGCCAGAAGCCAGTGACTCAGCGAGTCACGTTGCATCAGTGGGTGTCACAGATCGCCACTAACTCACTCTCACTACCGGCCCTGCCACCACTCCCTCCAGCCAGGCTGACTCTGGATGATGACTGCAGACCGAGCATAAGACGAAAAAAGCAAATTCGGCCTCCGGCAGACAGATTCACCTGTAGCGTGTGTGACAAGAGCTTCCCTTATCAGTCCAAGTTGATGGACCATGAGCGCATTCACACAGGAGAGAAGCCATTCCTGTGCACCGCCTGCAACAAAAGCTTTAGAACACAGGCATTCCTGAATAATCACCTGAAGACCCACAGCACAACGCGCCCCTACGCCTGTGGCCAGTGTGGAAAGTGTTTTACCAAATTACAGAGTTTGACAAAGCACATGCTTGCCCACAGTGGCCAGAAGCCCTTTTACTGTAACATCTGCAATAAAGGCTTCACACAGTCCACTTACTTCAAAAGGCACATGGAATGCCACACGAGCCAGATGACGTTTCCATGCAAGCACTGCAACAAAATTTTCCCAACAGCTTTCAAATTGTCAAACCATGAGCGCTGGCACACCAGAGATCGTCCTCACATGTGTGAGCGTTGTGGAAAAAGATTCCTCGTCCCCAGCTTGTTGAAAAGACACATGGGCTACCACATTGGTGACCGTCAGTATCTGTGTTCCCAGTGCGGAAAGACCTTTGTCTATTTGTCTGATCTGAAGAGGCACCAACAAGACCACGTGCCCAAAGCCAAGATCCCCTGCCCTGTTTGCCAAAAGAAGTTTTCCAGTAAATACTGTCTGAGGGTTCACCTGAGGATCCACACCCGGGAGAGACCATACCGTTGCTCAATATGTGAGAAGACCTTCACCCAGGTGGGTAATCTGAAGGTTCACATTAGGTTACACACCAACGAGCGTCCTTTCAGCTGCGACGTGTGCGGGAAGACCTACAAACTGGCATCCCATCTGAATGTCCACAAAAGGACCCACACCTGCAAAAAGCCCTGGACATGTGACACCTGTGGAAAGGGATTCTCCGTCCCCGGCCTCCTGAAGAAACATGAGCAGCTGCATACGCGGGAGGCCAACCCAGACTTCTCTGGCGGTAAACGGAGACACAGGGGCAAACACAAGAAACACTCTCTGAAGAGGAAGTACGATGAGGACGATGAAGGCAGTGACGACTATTAACCAGTTTTAGATTTTTACAATTCTCTCATAAATCACCGATTGACCTAAAAATCTTTACGAGTTTCTCCCATAAAGGAAATCCTGTGAGAGGTGGGGATTGACAGTTTGTTTCAGTTATTTCAGTTTAATTGGCTCGGGTAAACATATGTGGAGTACATTGTCTTTTTTCAGATGATCATACAACCACGCTGAGTGAAATGACCTGTAAGAAATTGGAGCAACTTTTCTACTGAAGTCCATTATTTTACTGAAATTATGTCTGTGATTAGCTGATGTAATAAAACATACCTGAAGCTGTCAGACGAGTTGTCAGTGCTTTGTAAATATTTTTTATCATATGGGGTGTGGAGTTTAAGAAGACAAGGCGTGTATGTTTTTAACATTTCATTTTAGAAAGGAGAATTATGTAAACAAACCTGTTTCCATATGTGTCTGTAGATAAAAACCTGCAGTGTAATTAAAGGCTGTAGTGTTAATAGGACTCTTACAGACCTTCAACGTTCCCAGACCGCATACTCAAAGTCTGACTGATCAACTTTACACCTAGTCTGCTTTTGTCATAGCGTAAAATTAGACTCGTATGTTTATTAGGAAACTAACTTTTACTAGCCGACAGTTTCCTTGCTTTGCTAATGTTGTATTAACACTTTTTACTCACTGTGCTTGTGCACGGAAAAAAAGAAAAGCAATGCAAATGTGTTATGAGACGGTGTTGTACAATGTTTAGTTTCATGTGGCTTATACTTCTGTGAACAGTAAAGACACTGATCGCCACTGTACACCTGGTCATAATCTTTTCTTTATCATACATTTTTGTATTTTAAATAAATACTCATATGAAATAACTGGCGTTTGTGTATTTTGTGCAAATCGGTCCTGTGAAAACACATTTCACTACAATGAACTGGAACCTAAATGTGGTTTATAGTCATGTCTGAGGCTGTTTTCAGAAGTGGCATTAAGGACATGAGATATTGCAATTTGGTGTGTATGTCTATATGTGCCTAAGTACAAATCTTCAAAACTATTACAGCTTGAGACTTACACAAGGTCAGTCTCTACCATTTGATCGCACAAGAATTTCTGAGAAAAGGGAAGCAAAGACCTCTATATGGGTTAGGTAAAGTACACCTGCTGTTTACAGCAGGAAAGGAACAACCATCACTGGATGTTGAAATTAAAATGCAAAGCTTTTATTTGTAGTGTTTTAATAATGCAAATGTTACTATCTTCACATAATTTTACCTCAAGACACTCAGACCTAAAGGTTGTCCAATTAAATACTAAATGGACTTTTTTTTTTGGCATGACTAAATCTGCTAAAAAAAAATTTAAATGTGAAAACCACAGTGCACATGGAGCATATTGATTTACTGAGGAAACATTCAACAACTTTCCCCACAGACTTTTACAGCACTGGTCTATAGGTAAAATACTTCCACAAAAAACTAGTGCAGCTTTACCACGTTTGAACCTAATAAAGAAAAATTAAGTCAAAAATACTGGTTGGCTGTAGTTTCCAAAATACAGTCTTGGGTCAAAATGAGAAACTCTGAGTATTAATGAGAGACTGGGTTTACTCAAAGGGAGTGTTTGTGTCAGATCTACTTCAAAACATTGTCTGCATGATACATTCACTTAACAGGTTCCTTCTAATGGAAGATTTATTAATCTATAAATGTGCATACATCAGTATATATAGCATCATATACATTAAAAACATCAGCTAACCAACGCTTTTCTCAATTGTTTTGCAATTGTCCTATTAAAGGGGGGGGGTAGACTAGTTTTAGAGCAAGGACTTCATCCAGATCTTCAGTTACCATGGTAACAGTGATGTGCACTCAGGGGATCCTGCCTTACCTGCCATCACAAAATATAAAACAGATAATGTTGGAACAATTTAAATATTAATATTGTGTCACAAATCTGTGCTATAGATGTAATTTTGGGTATGATTCTAGTCATATCAATTATTTTACTATTTAATCGTCATATTTTAGAATATTATTGAAAATGAGAATCAGTTCTCACCTAACTTACCTGGTTGAATAAAATACAATAATTTTACCATCAGTATCACCAAATTTGTGTATTTCCTGTTCAAATAACAGTATGTGGGGTGACTTTGTGGAATGGATCGGAGAAAGAGAAGAAAAAATACATAAACATTAATCACTTGCTGAAGTTATAGGGAAGAGGGTGCAGCACATTAAGGTAGGATAGAGTGTAGTATAGATAGCTTAGCTAATATGTGGTGAATGCATGGATAGATTATATTTATATAGTTTGTGTTGTATAAAGACATAATTGAGATTTTATCATTTATAGTATTAATAAAAGCAGGGGTTCCCAGAGTGGGGTGTCACAAGATCCAAACAGGGAGTCACGGAATAACTGTCAGAATCCTCTTGATGTGGTCCCTGAGGTGATTATGACAGATCAATGACAGAATTATAGCACTTGAAAATTGTAACTAGGAAGATTGCTATGAAAGGTACTCAGGAAGTAGTTTTACTTTACAAGTGAGAAACTTTGAACAATAGTACTTAGACAACTTTTTAACTACAAACAGATAAGACAGTGTTGGGTGCAGATTTGACTAATGGTGTCACATTCATAAAAATAAACATAAAAAGGCCAATATATATTGTAAAACAGACACATTCACCTCAATATACATCAACTCAACCTCCCCCTTGAACCCCTGCACATAAAACAGAACACAATGAGTAAAATGTCCACTACCCACAATGCAATGCGACAAATATTTTAGTATGTGAGCTCTCTGTGCATGTTTTTTGCATGTTTCAGCCACTGAGGGGATAATGGGGCACTGTTATTTTGGGGATCGTGAGTTTAAGTTTGGGAACCATTGAATTAAAGGACAGTTGTGTATAATCATAAAAATATAGCATATTATGTATTGTATACATATTGGCTTATATTTTGCAAATATGTAGTGGATTATGATGTAGAAATGTATATTATGCCTATATTATTATTATATTGATTTGATATGCAAGTTGTATTAATTAAAATTAATATAGTTTGTGGGTTGTTTTTTAATTAGTTGAATTTGAAATACCACAACATTTGAATAACCACACAGAGGAGGGTGGCATACACAAAAGGACAATTTTTATTAACAACAACCAAGAACAATTCATGAAATGAAGGGAGAACTATAACCAGGTATGGAAGATGGTCATGGGAAAACATACTAGGCTTCCTTTAAAGCTGCAAATGACATTCATCATCAATTTTTTTTTTATCAAATCTGTAAATACAAGTCATAGCTTAAGTATCATGAATCCATAACTCTTTCCATGATTACGCACCTGAAGTTTTTTCTTTTATGGTGAACAATTTCAAAGCGAACTCCACCACAAAGAAGTCCACATGTTTACAAATAATATCCGGTAGGTAACTCGGCATTTGTGGAAATTTGTCGCAGTCTTGCACTGTGGGAAGTGGAGTTCCACACAGAGGGAACCTGCTGGCTTTCACTTGGTCGACGTTTTTGTTGCTGCTACTGCAGTTGCGTGGAGCTACTTTTCCCACAATGCAATGTGTAACCAATTTCCGGAAATGCCCTAGTGACCTGCCGGCTATGTTTGTAAATACATGATTTGTTTATGGTGGAGTTCTGTGAGTGAGCTGCAGGCACAGGTGTACAACTCCCAACATACACACACATCACATTTTCATTTATTTGGTTTTTGCTAATTCTTATTGTTTATTTCATATTATGTGTTTATTGCTAAAGATGGATCCTATTTCGTTGGTTTATACATACGTAAATTTGATTTTTGTGGATTGTTTTATTTGAATCCCATTTTAATGTTCTCTCTGTCTCTTTGAGTTAAGTTGAAGGTGACCCATGGTCATGGAGGCACGCCCATGATTCTGATAAGCATAAGAGCCTGGTGTGAGCCATCAACCTTGATGGGGCAAACCATCGTGGACTGAAGGGGGAATTTTGGGAAAGTGTAGGATTAGGTTTGGTTTATTGTTTCTTTGGGTGCAGGATGTTTTAAGTTGTAGTTGCATTAATATAATTTATGTTTGAGGTTTTGACAGAGATGAATATTATTTTGCTGTACATAATGTATATAGGAATTTAGGATAACCCCTCTCCTAATCTGTTGGGGAAACGGGTGGAGCTGAGGCCTTTATACTGTATAGGGGGTTGTTTGTCATGTTGGGGTTGTTGGTGCAAGAAGGGGAATCCATGTCGCTGTAATGTTGATTTACTTGTGTTAAAGAAAAACATCAGTTAAAAGAAAAGGAGCTCCACCAAACTGGATGCTGTCACTGGAGGTAAGGTGGGTGAAGTGTCTTCCCCAAGGACACAACAGCACATGACTGGAGCAGAGCGGGAACCGAACCACCAACCCTCCAGTTATTGGACAACCTGCTCTAAATTCTGAGCCATGGCCGCACATTTCCTCATTTGGTCCAACCTTTATTGTGGTTTTGTAACACCTCTGGAGGTAGTAACAGAGCCGGGAAAAAGCTGGAATCATGATTCAGAAACGCTAAGTAAATGGAACACCTCTCATTCCGCAACCAAGGTGTGATGCTTTGATGATGGCCATCCCCACACCGGGTGGATTTAAGAAAAAGCATGAGCCGTGTACAATAAAAGATATTAGCGTGACCAGAAAGATGTTGAACTGGGGAGACACCAAGATCCAAGAGTTGTAGTCACTTTGGACAGAGGACTATCCATGCTAACATTTGTGGAACGGCCAAAGATGGACCAACTCTGGAGAGGTTAGCAACATTGCTATGCTCAAGATATTTCTGATGCAAAGTGATACGTCATACTATACACTGAGCTGTGTCACCACCCCTTTGATTCCAGAACACAGGTCCACTATGTAAAAGTCCATCCTGTCTCACCTCTGTTACTCCTTTGGCTTGGCTGTAGAAATCAGTCAGTGGTGGAAAAAAGGTGGGAGCATCATCTCACCTTTTTACCAGGATCTCTGTGTAAAAGTAGCTAATATTGCAGCAGACGGCGGAGTCACGATGGTAGCTCAGCACTCTCTACAGTGATCTGGTCTGACTACGGGAGGAACCCAGCCTCCCCCTCCCAGCATGTAGCTACACAGCTAACTCCCTGGCTATCTGTCTTCCATCACCAGCTGCTCTACATAACTGTGAATGACACCCACCCTGCCTCTGTATGTGTTGCTCCAGCCCAGACATGCTGCATCTCTGCATCTTTTGACTCCTTCTCCTTCTCTGCCTAGCCAATTAGCCACACCTGCATCAGATCAATAATTAGGGAGTCCTTGCACCTGATGTCACTAAAGCTGGATACACACTTAGAAGATAATCGGTCTGTTTTTGTGCCAATTTTCTCCCTTTCCGACCAAAAAAGACAAATGCTAGATTATTTTATGTCTTATAAGATTATCCCATGGACCCCTTGATGAGTGACGTTACATAAATATGATATTTTGCTCTGTCTCAGACTGGAGGGCAAAAAGACTGTGCTCCTCTGAACGCTCTGCATTGGTTTTAGCCATGAAGTTATCAAAAGGCCACACCAAATTTAAATACAGCACGGACCAACAAACAACCAAACAAAAAACAAAAAAGCCGCTTCTCTGGTTAAATGAAGGATAAATGAATGTAAGGAAGTTTTCCAACTCGAATCCCTGCTATCCAGATATAACACCAGAGAATGCCCACACAGGAAACACCCCTAATTTCAGCCTTATCATATGGACTCAGACAATTCAAGGTATGATGAACCTTCAAAAGATTATTTTGGAGACAGTAGCAAGAAACTGGATAAATAGGAGATGAGGGAAACAGACACAGTAAACAGAGCAACACAGGTCCGACATGGAGATGAGGGGGTGGGGGAACCATCGTAGACAGGAGGAAGATATAAAACACATTTATAATGGACTTTCAAGGAAAAAACAGACAAAGGATGCCTAGTGTTCATCTTTTAGACCAGGGGTCCGTTTCGCAAAGCAGGGTTATTGAAAACTCTGAGTCTGTTAACCCTGAAATGAGGGAAACTCTGAGTTTTCCGTGTTCCAAAGCGAGGTAACTCAACCCAGAGACAGAGGGGTAACTCCAGCCTGCTTCATAGAGAGGTAACTTATCCTCTCGGTCAGTTACTATAGTAACAGACTCCGTGAAACTAACCTGGTCGGGATCAGGTTTTTCTCAATGAAACCTCGAGTTTCCCTCTGACTCCGCCCCCTTTCAGCCAGACACCACATTTGATTTCCGCATTCATTCAGTCAGCACATGAGTTTTGGCCAAACATACAGTAGTTCTGCCGCCAGTCATTAAAAAAACCCAAAACAAAACAGTCAGTAGGCCGATATTAGAAATCGACTTTTTTTACAAACATGGCATGTCCTTTAGACAATGACCCCATTGATGAAGGTGCAGCGTTACTGACAGGGAATTAAATTATTCATCAGACGGTCATCAAACCACACATAGATGTTTTGACATTTCCAGTTATCTTTTTGAACGGGACCGTTTCATATCACAGTCTATCATTTATATATATAACCTAATCTGTCCTTACGTGTGAACATTACCAGTAGTCATGCTTAGTTTAGTTTATTTCATTTGGAGCTCATGCACTCCATGTACAGTGACATGTACAATAATACTGTTCATATACATC
>JAPTGZ010000005.1:28079272-28092882 GCA_029814645.1 Fowleria isostigma | reverse complement strand
CTGACATCAACTAAGGTATATCCTCAGTTGATGTCAGCAGCTCCCTGTCCCCAGGTAGGTGGGAGGTGGAAGGAATACTTTGAGGAGCTCCTCAATCCCATCAACAAATATGGGGCTGAGAGCTGGACCAATTTCTAGGGCAGAATTTGCTGAGGTAGTGACACTATTACATGGTGGTGGAGCCCTGGGGGTTGATGAGAATCATCCCGGGTATCTCAAGGCTCTGGATGTTGTAGGGCTGTCAAAGCTGACACACCTCCGCAACATTGTGCGGACATCGGGGGTGGTGCTTTTGGAGTGGCAGACTGGGGTGGTGGTCCCCATCTTTAAGAAGGGGGACCAGAGGGCGTGTTCCAACTAGAAGAGGATCACACTCCTCGGCTTCCCCAGGAAGGCCTATGCCAGGGTACTGGAGAAGAAGGTACAATCAATAACTTAACTTCACATAGAGGAGGGGCAATGCGATTTTCTTCCCAGAACATGGAACCGGGGACCAGCTCTATACCCTTGCTAGGGTGCTGGAGGGGGCATGGGAGTTTACTCATGCAGTCTACATGTGTTTTATAGATTTGGAGAAGGCTTATGACCATGTCCCCAGGGTCATCCTGTGGGGGGGTGCTCCAGGAGTACATGGCAGGTGGCCCATTGTTGGCAGCCATTCAGTCCCTGTGCCAAAGAAGTGCAAGTCTGGTCTATGTATCTGGCAGTAAGTCAGATTTGTTCCCGTTGAGGGCTGGACTCCGCCAGGGCTGTCCTTTGTCGCTGGTTCTGTTCATAACTTTTATGGACAGAATTTCTAGGCAGAGCAGGGTGGTGGAGGGGGTTAAGTTTGGTGGTTGGAGGATCTTGTCTCTGCTTTTTGTTGACAGTGTGGTCCACTTAGCTTCATCAAGCAGTGACCTCCAGCTATCACTGGGACAGTTTGTAGTTAAGTGTGAAGCAGCTGGGATGAATATCAGCACTTCCAGGTGTGAAGCCATGGCGTTCAGCTGGATGGCTCACTCCGGGTCAGGGAGAAGATCTACCTCAGGTGTAGGAGTTTAAATGTCTTGGGATACTGTTCACGAGTAAGGGTTAACGATGCAGCAATTAGATATTTGAACTGGATATCGTCCCCGTTATTGACATTTTAGCTGGATTGGGGATCTGTAAAAGCTAGGGATTTAATGATACACTCAACTCATGATTCAATATGATTGATGATACTGGATTAACAATTCAGTTTTCTCACAATTATTTAACAGAAAGATTTCTTCAAATAAACCAACTAAGGCTTGTTTTCTTAGTTTGGGATTTACATGTTTATTTTAAGGAAGATCAGGATACCCACACTTGTCTGCGTGTATTGTCCTTTTAACAGGTTTTTTCACTCAGCAATGGTCAGAGTGCCCCCCCTACTGATAACCTCTGCTCTAAATCAACAATATCAGATTGTTATTGGGTATCACACAAAGTCCCAGCATCAGTATTGGCATTGGAACTGAAAAAGTTGGGTTGGTACATCGTTAGTGAGGGGAGGATGAAGCAGAAGATCACCAGGTGGATTGAGGTGGCATCTGCAGTGATGCAGACACTAAACCATTCTGTTGTGGTAAAGAGAGAGGTAAATTGCAAGGGGGAGCTTTTGATTTAGTCAATCTATGTTCTGACCCTCAGCTATGGTCATGAGCTCTAGGTGATGACCGAAAGAATGAGGTCGCGAGTACAAGCTGCCAAAATGAGTTTTCTTCGCAGGGTGGCCAGGCTCAGCCTTAGAGATAGGGTGAGGAGAGCTTGGAAATCCGGGAGGGACTCAGAATACAGCCATCCCTCCATATGAAAAGAAGCCAGCTGAGGTGGTTCGGGCATTTAGTGAAGATGTTTTAGGTGTGCCCAATCAGGAGGAGACCTCAGGGCTGACCCAGGGCACACCAGAGGGATTATATCTCTCAGCTGGTCTGGGAATGCCTCAGGATTCCCCCGGAGGAGCTAGTGGAAGTGGCTGGGGAAAGGGCTGTCTGGGATTATCTGCTGAGGCTGTTGCCCCTGTGACCTGGACTCAGATAAGCATAAGATGATGAGTGGGAGTATGACCACTAGAGCAAAAGCAGTGTTGTTTACCTGTTTGTAGATAATATTCTTGTAGATATTACGAGCCAGTTGGGAGGCAGAAGACAGAAGAGCAGAGTCGACTGATGACATTACTGCTGCAGCAAGTGTTCCCATACCGATCAGAGAAACATAGAATGGACAGAGGTACTGAAGGGCAATTGGTAAGATCATACCAGCTTTACCCTGTTCATAAGGACTGGGTGACCCAAAGGTGGTCTGGTTCCAATCTGAAACAAGATATATCAAGTAGATACAATGAAAACATCATTAAACAAATTCTTGGCCATAAATTACAATATTTTCTGCAGGCTTTGCAGAAAATATGCAATTCTTCTCTCATTTGTTTGACATGCAGAATTTTCCATTTCGTGAAAGAAATGGTTAAGATAATGAGAAAAGAACAAGAACTGAACTGGTAGATGCAGATACAGCTCCAATAATGATTGATGGGATGGCGAGGATAGGACATAAGACTGCTCCAATGTAACAGGTCATCTTAGCCTGGGCATCTGTGGCTGCAGACAGTACTCGCTGGTAGAAAGCCTGATAACAAACCCCTCCAATGGCCTAGAAGAATAAAAACAACTCTAATTATACACATAGAAAACAGACAAATACATATATAAGCTGTAAAAACCCCACAATTCACAATTTTCAAATTTAAATGCCCTAGATGTCGGCTTAAAGTGTGTAAGTAATTTACTATTCCTGGAAAATGAACACAGGATTTAAGAATTAAACAGAATATTAGCTATCTCCAGTGATGTATTTCCTCTGTTTTTTTCTGGTATTTCTCATTTTTGTGAAAGCTAAAACTACTGGAGAATGTGGTACATGCAGAGGGTGACAAGTGATAATAACTCAAGTAAATGGTGACATCATTGGTGATTATGATGTTATTGAAATCTGTAACTAACAAGAAATTGCCTTCTTGAAATCTTGAAAGCTATGATTGCACAGGAGTTATTAGGTATCCATTACCATTAGCAGCAAGTTATCTATCCAGCAACCTGCATCCTCCAACTCCAATTTTCCAATCCATGGGTCCTGGTACAGTTTATGCACTGCAGCAGCAGTGATGTTAGTAGCAGAGGGACTTGCCATGATAAAAGGTACACATATCCACTGAAACAACAACATGGGGAAGCTTAGAGGGACAAACATGCATTATCCTGCATAGTTCTATTTACGCACTGTAAAACATCTCATCATAACCATGTGATGTTTTGTTTTTCTGTTAATCCTGATTGATTGAATGAAGTTGCATTTCTGATTTATTTCCATTTAGTTTACTTGTTTTGTGAATTTGTAATTTTGATTTTCTTAGTTTTGTGTGTTCTTTGGTTTTCATTAGTTTAAGTGCTCTTGATATCTTTGGAAGCATTTCCCATTGTTTTTTTTTTTTGTTCTCTTTTGTCCTTTCAGCAGCTGGGGGCTCGCTGGTGGGCGGGACTGGTGTGGTTGGTGGTGGTGTCCCCTTTTTTTGGTTTGCTGCATTGTTTGATCATCCACAGGAAGTGTATTTTTTGTGTGTGATTGTGTTCCCTCGTGTGATAGGGATGACTCGTTTGGGCTCCTTCACCATCCTCCCTGGCCCACTCCCCACTGGTAGGGCCCCAGCCCTGAAAGAATTTATTTTTGGAATTATTTTTCTTCCACTACAAGCACATTTTAAGGAATATTATATACTACATTTTAAAAACATTCATATTTGTATTAAAGATTACCTCTATTTTTTTATACAAAACCACATCTCAAGCTTTCCATTGCATAAGCAAACCTGTGTGACCCCTCTTTCTTGTGTGTTAACAGAGGTTATAGAAATTCTCTGGGTGAAATTCCCAGAGTGGCATTTTTAAATTCTGTTTTATGATTGCATAAAATATTTATAGAAAGAAATTCATTATTTACATATCCTGCTTCAGTGATACCTCTGGTGTAAGTATACACTGCTGCCACACATGGAGAAAGGTTACATTAAAATGCATTGAACTGATATGAAAGGTCATGATTGTACCAGTCCAAGGAACATGAAGACCAGTTGAATGACATCAGTATAGGCCACAGAATACAGTCCTCCCATTACTGTGTAAAAAATGGCAACAGCAGCAGAGATGGTCACAGCAATTGGGGAGGGGATATCCAGGACCACAGTTAGTGTTCCTCCTGTATCCAAAAGATGAATTTAGTGTGAATCAGCACATCTGAAGATGGTAACGCTAAACATGTACATGAGTGAAAAAGGGAAATATTAGCTATTCATAATTTTAAGAGTTAATCACTGGTTCCCGACTCACCTAATGCACCAAGAACACATGCTATCCAAAAGATATCTGATATTATAAAAGGAATAAACAGTATGGCAGTTACAGTGTTGCCATATTTGTCTTGAAATGGATCCAGGAGAGTTACATATTTCTTCCTCCGCATTGGTGTGGTAAAGAATAATCCACCTGAAATCACAAATACAGCATTTTTAAATCTGCAAAGGTTTGTGTTAAAAAAAAATCATCTTTTTGATAAAAGGATATAGAGGCACTTTAAGCAAATTTCAGACCAACGATTTATCACAAAAAGTTTAAACATTGCTCAGTAAACTGTATTGACCCAGCATCAACTGTCCTGTAAACTATACATTTATAGTTAAAACTTAGATCTAACTGAAACTTCACATACACTTTGAACCAGGGGTGTAACGGTGTATTCATTTGTACAGAAACCGTTTCATTTCGGGGCCAATAGGGACATGCATCAAACAAATACATGTAGCCTATGCGACAAACACAAACAGGAAGCAGTAGCGAATTCTCAGCGCTTCTGCAAAAAGCAAAACAAAACATGACAACAGAGAGTATAACAGAGGCACAGAAGCCAGGTCAGAAGCATGTTAAGTTTCACTTTTGGTTTCCTTTTAAGCAAAAGAGTTTTTATATTTTAACTCAAGTTGGCAAAATCAAGTGAACCTGCTCCTCTTGTGCCTCTGCTGCAGTGTTAGTGTGAGGTTACATTCACAGCACCTCAGGGAATACTGTGTGGCGTTCAAAAACACTCAGTCAATTACAGTATTTCCCATAAACAAACATTGAAAATTCAAAAATACATAACATATGGTGTGCTTTATAATGCACAAATGAGTGAACAATATTTTGTACAAATGTCCTGTGTCCCACAGGTAGGTACAGAGCTCCCCTCCCTATAGTCCCCCTTCACTGGTCTCCTTCATTGTAACGAAAACGTACCAAAAATGTATCACACAAAAGACCCTTGTACCAAAAATGTACCAAACTAAAAAATTTCCTGTACTGTTACACCCCTACTTTAGACATTTCTTGACTGCACTTTTTAATTTGATCAACATACTCACCAATAATCAAGTTTAAGGTGAATGAAATAGGTCCTAAAGCCCACACCAGTCCTTTTGTTGGATCATAGACCACTTCGGCAGTACCAAGAATATAGCCCCCTCCAACCCAGGTGGCTGCAAAAAATCAGACTATAAGCATTCAAAGGAAAGTGAAATCATTTTTTGTGTTCAGGCGGTGTTAAAAACTCCAATTCCTGGATTGGGAGGGGCAGGACCTAGCCTCACCTATCAGGCCCAATACACCTTCTTTTCCCATGTTTGACAGAGCATGCGGGCTGAGTAAGAGACTAATGCCCCTTTTCCACTGCACCTTTTTGGCATGACTCGACTCGGTTTGGCATGGTTTTCATGCCTTTCCTCTGAGGGGCGGGACCTGGTACAAGTCCTTTTTTTGGGTACCATCTCATCTTTGGTTCTAACCGGGCCAAGTAGGTACTAAATTGCAATGTCAGCCACTGATTGGTCAGAGGGAGAGTCATAACTCGTACACAAGGCGTAATGTAAACACCATACACCGACAAGAGTGATAACAGAAAAGATCTCCACATAGCTCTATATCACTCTATAATTTTACTCGCCACTTGGTCCACATAGACCATTCAATGACACATCTATAGGTATTAGCTTACCATCAGACATTGTCTGTTATCAGCTTTTATCCTGTGGGGGGTGCTCCCGGAGTAAATCGTGGGTGGCCCCTTGTTGGCAGCCATTCAGTCCCTGTGCCGAAGGAGTGCGAGTCTGGTCCATGTGTGGTAAGGACAAAGAGGGCCCAGGTGGGCTTCGAACCCCTGACTCCCAGGTGAGAGTCACGTGCGCTAACCAGTTGGCTAAAGGGATATTCCCTTGGCCAAGTAGCCAGGGCACATAATCAGTCGGAGGCATAGTGGCAGGACAACCACTGTCACACATGTATCTGGCAGTAAGTCAGACCAGTGTTCAGCTTGGTATTTCCGCATTGGCTTTCATAACTTTCATTTTCCTTTTCGGCCATGATTCCTATCTCCACTTGTGTCCTGTTATGGTTCAATCATTTCAGCTTTTCCTGTGCCAAAAAGCCACAGTTTGAGCAACGAGTACAGCAGAACCTCCATGTCATCCATTGTTGTTACTGTTTACTATACCAAAACATGTATTTAATGTTTCCACCCCGCTAACCACGCCCACCTCAGTCGTGCCGAGATGATCAGTGGAAAAGCAACTTTATCAAACCAAATAGAGCCACGTAGATTCGAGCTGGTACAATGCAGTGGAAAACGGGCGTTAGTTTAATGCATTGAATGGATATAGATGCATATCTGAATTAGTTGTACTTTATGTTTACATTATTTGAATCTTCTTAAGTATGTTTGGTACTGTTTTGATAATAAAGCTATTGTTTTCCTTTGTTTAAAATTTACATCATCTGATCCATTCATCCTGCAAATAATCCTGCTCAAGTCTAAACTAAAAGTATAAACGGAATCCCTGACCAGTTTCATATCTGACCATATGCCAAAGCAGAAGTTTTAATTATTCGATCTCAATCAGCCCTTCTGCATCACCCTTTACAGTTTATACATGTGGTGTTAAAAAACTTTCTACAGAGAATCTTGGTGTTGGCAGCTTTAGGTTGCTTGCTTTAACTGCCACGTGGGGGGATATAGCAGTCAGCCCATTTGTCTATTATTATTTTGTTTCTGGATCATGTCTGAAGAACTATTTGATATTTTTCATGTTGTAATGTCCGTCCGTCCCTCCCTCCACCTATCCAGGTCCAAGTCGCAAGGGCACCAGCCTAAATAGAACTTCCCTGTCCCAAGCCAATTCTTCCAGTTTTTCCAGGGGATTCTAAGGTGTTTCCAGGCCAACCGAGATATAACTTCTCCAGCATGACGTAGGTCTGCTTCAGGGTCTCCTAGTCAGACATGCATCAACCTGGCTCCTGTGGATGTGGAGGAGTAGCCCCAGGAACCCCTCAATGATGGCTAAACTCCTCACCCTGTAATTAAGGGAGAGCCCAGCCAGCCCACAGAGGAAACTGATTTCCACCACTTGCATCTGCCACGTTGTTCTTTTGGTCACTACGCTCATTGCCATCGATGAGGACGAGAACAAGTAAGGTAAATTGAGAGTTTCACTGCCAACATTGCCCCATTTCCCCCTGTCAATCTTCTACTTCATTCTTCTCTCACTCAAAAACAAGACCCCATGATACTAAAACTCCTCCACTTGAAGCAGCAACTCTACAGCGGGTGCACCATCTTTTTCCAACCGAAAACCAAGGCCTCAGATTTAGAAGTGCTGATCTGTGTTGGATGACAAACTGTGATTCCAGCCTCATATAGATGCTATGTGTAAAAAAGCACACCGGCGGATGCACTTTTTGCGTAAACTTTAGAGTTTGAATGTCGACACAACTTTTATGAGAATGTTTTATGCCTTTTTTATTGAATCCATTTTAACCTTTTCTTTTATCTGTTGGCATGGGTCACATTCTACACAGCTGAGAAATCGTCTTCAGGGAATTGTGAAGACGTGTTCCAAAACTGCTGGTGTACACCTCTAAACAATTCTCTTGCCCTGTACAATAGTAGGTCCCCAAAAAAGACAAAACTATCATCACTGACTCAAGCCACCCATTAACTGGTAAATTCAGACTGCTCCCCTCAGGTCAGAGGTACAGCCAACCACTGTGCAAAACCAACAGGTTAAAAAAATCTTTCATTTCATCTACCATCCAGCTGGTTAATGCCACCTTTTAATCACTTATATTGGTATTGTTGTAGTTGTTTTAGTCTTTTTGAGTGATGATTGTACTACTGCCTGCAGAACAAATTGCCCACTGGGAATAATAAAGATACCTTAAACCCTAGCTAATTCTCACTTGGCTGCAAACTGTCTCAGTGCCAGCTGGAAGTAACAGTTTGATGAAGCCAACAAGACTACATCATCTGCAAAATGCAGACATGTATTCATGAGACCACCAACTTGGATACCCTCCAACCCATGGGTGTACCTAGAAATCTTTTCATAATCATTATAAACAGAATTTGTAACAAATGTCCAACCCCCACTGACAATAAGTAAAACTAACTGCCAGCAAGCTCTGCCTCCATTTATACAGGGATCAAATAGCCTGTGGCAGCAGGCCATGGACCCCCTGCTCCTGAAGCCCACCTCCAAATAATACCCAGAGGGACGTGGTCAAATTTCTTCTCCAAATCCACAAAATACATATAGGCTAAATGGTCAAATTCCCATACACCCTATAGATGTTAAAGAGCTGGTGTAGTTCCAATACCAGGACAAAAACCACAATGTTCCTCTTGAATTTGAGATGCAACTGTCAGTCAGACTGTCCTATATAGTAGGACAGTAGCGTCTGTGGTACAGTTGGAAGAGCGGTTCGTCCATAGATCGAAGGGTTGGCTGTTCTAATCCCGCCTCCAACTGTCCATATGTCAAAGTTTCTCAGCCCCACTCAGCAGCTCTTTCATTCAGTGGTTCACTACCTCAGCTTGCTCCATCCTTCGCCAGCAACTAGCCTCATGATACAATCCGTGATCTTGCCGTGGAGACTACCTGCTGCACAGTGCATGACACAGCACTTCCACCTCTGACTTGAGTGATTCTAACTAGCTTGTGATGATAAAAATATATTAGCAAAATGCTGCTGAATTGATTCAGTTGTATTCGGTAACTGATTCAACTTGTTCACTTAAATAAACTGATTCTCTTGACCGATTCATTCGTGAATCACCCATCACTGCAATACACAACTATAATGTTATAAATATGACAGTTACAGCAAAATTACATATGATTAGACTTATTGCCATGGTTATTACAGCAATTTCCCAGCCAAAATGATGTGCTCATTTTCCACTTCTCTATGTCTCTGATTGCGTAATAATGTCCTGTATTCTATTTCTCCAAGTCTTTTCTGTCTTTAGCTGCAATTCCCACTTCACACCAGGTGTTGAATCCTAATGTGGCATGTCGGTTGCAGCGTTTGGTGACCAGCCACGGGTTTCTTGGTTTGGAGCACACTTGTTTGCCTCGACACTCTGGTTCGGTTGCGCTGTGGGTTGAGGACCTTTCGCCCAGGGTAAGTCGCTCGTTGTTCCGCCTTGTATTTCGGGCTCGAGTCCGAGGCTGACCCAAATTACGTTCCATTTTAGAATGTAAGCTGCAGTAGGGCCTAGCCGCTTGATTTCCTGTCCGGCTCTCCCCCTCCTCCTGCTGTCCGTGAGCGTGTGCGTTCTCCGGCAGGTAAGGTCCAACGTTTCTTTATAGATTATGCTACTCCCTTGTCCGGTGTTTTAAGATGCGTGTCTCCATTTTAGACACGAGGCTTCCGGTGTGCGGTCCATAACCAGGGCTGCCACTTCCGGAAAGGACCCGTTGTTTTGTCCAGCGTGTTCTCCATATTGGCTCAGCATAACTGTCCATCTGGGTCCAGCCTCACCCCTCGGTACCGGCTACACTGCTACAGATGCAGCGAAGCCTGGTCTATAGCCCCTCCATGTGCTGGAGTGGTGCATTCAGGTGTGCTGGGATAAATCACAATTAACACTGTTTGCCCATAAAAACAGGCATAAACAATACGACCAGTTAATGCTGTTTTTTTTTTGTTTTTTTTCTTTCTTTTAAGTAGATTGAACTCCCAGTTTGATGAGTTGGGTGGAGTATTGTGTGCTTTCTTTTCTTTGTCTGCAGTGCCGTTTTTGTTGCTATTTTTAATTGATTGCTTTGCATGTTAATTTCATGTTGTGCATGGCCTGCATTTCAACTGCATGTTGCCAGTTTTGTGTGCATATTTTGCTGTGTTTTAAACTCTGTTGTATTTGAATTGAAGCATCAACTACATTCCTTTCCTTCTGCCACTCTTGAATCAATCTCTTGTTTTATTGATGATTGTTTTATTCCACTTACAGGTCTTTAGTTTTAATATACTGTACTAATTAAAATAAATGAAATTATTGTTATCTTATCAAAGTGGTTGCACGTCTCTCTTTATGTCCACACCTGGCACAGCCTTACTCTGATTTTTAACACTGACTTAGTCCTGGAGCCATTTCTCCAGGTGGCGTTGTCAATCTACATTAAAAGCTTAATTTATAATAAAAACTTCTCGCCATCATGCCACACTAACATCGTTCACTCTCTTTCTGCTTTTTGCCTCCATTCCCTCCTCCTGTTTGACAAGTTGGAGCTCCTTGGGTCCTCACCTCAACTCATCATCCTTCCCACCATCTTTTAAGTCAAGATCTTTTAAGCTCTTAAATTTTACCTGTCATAGTGCAGACGCTGACCAAAATGTTCAGGTTGCGTCCTCCAACCATTGCAATTTCGCTGCGGTTCCCAGTGCATTTCTTCTCTTCACGTTTGGATTTTCTCGATGCCCAAATGCCTGTACTGAGCACAATGATGTAGAACACTCCAATGGACAGGAGCCCAAGCCAGTTCACTGCCATCTGTAGTATCTGCAGATTCAAGACACAAACAAGATGACAATATATCCTTTAAACTTCAGCCTTTCATTTCTGCTCTATCCACTCTGGTCATATTGCAGGTGTCTTGTTAACCTCTACTCCACTACTGACTTGTAACTTGAGCTCCTGCAAAGTAACAGCAAACATGCTCTTTAAAGACTGATTCGAGGATCCGGTTCTGTCCGTTTTAAACAAATTGTTGCCAATCATTATATTATTGTACTGTTATCCTTTACTGTACTGAAACATCACTGTTAAGGAGAATTTTTGGACTGTAAACATGGCTAGTGATAAGTTGTTGATTTACAATGCAGGGGGCAAGCCAAAGCAACATCATTAACTTTTCATTTCATTCACAAGGTGGCATAATGTGTCAGGAGGCAAAGTACAGAGGTCATACATTATTTATTTAACACACACTAGTTTGATCACGCATTTGATCATTTTAAAATAACTAGAACAAGTTCAGATTGAGTAAATTTTTTACCTGCCTCTGCCACAGTTTGTGTAATCCAGACGAGCGTCACATCTCTTTTACATGCGATGGATCCAATTGCCAAAAAAGACTTCAACAAGACTATGCCCGAGGATAAACCTGTCTGCTCAGTTACACCTCCTCAATCCTTTGTCTTTGAGTTACATTTTAAGGAATTGAGATATCCTGAAAGATGCTGCAAGATCCTGCATAAAGACTGATTTCTATATGACAAAGCAGCATCAAAGAGTTGAAGTAAAAATTAAGGAGCTAAAAAAATCCTATACACACATATTTGACCTGCTTCAACCATGAAGTGAACATATTCACCTAAAAATTTACTTTAAAAAAGCAGTACTTTTACCATCCTATGGACCAGCTGTCAGTGATTAAAGGCTGCAATAAATAACACTGAATTTATTCCCTGTCTTACTTTACTGAACTCAGTGATTAATCCAGGTGTGTCTACTACTTGTTTTTGTGACTACTGTGGTCAGATACACCTGGATTGATCACTGAATTCAATAAACTGAGACAGAGAATAAAGGAGCTGTTTTAAGTAGGAAGTAGTGGGGCTGTGCAAAAAGCTACATCACCAAAAAAGGTTTTACTGGAGCCAGTGCAACTGCAAAAATATACCACTATCTTTCCCCAGTCACTCGAGACAGAGGGCCATCTACTCTGAGGGGATTTTTAGATTAGAATATATATTAGATTCCATTTAATGTCATTGCACAAGTGAGAGGTGCAAGACAACAAACGCAGATTTTATCTAACCATAATTATAAAGCAGTAGGATATTGTAAATATGCAGAGGGAGAATCAACTTTGGGTGTGGAATAATATAAAATATATTTACATTATATACAGATTATGAATGTGTGCAGTAAGTGTAGTATGAATGTGCAAAATGAATGCAGATTTAGTACAAACACAGAAGAAGAATACTTTGTAATGCATTCTGTGCCAATACAATAATGAGTTTGCGAGAAAGGGGCAGAGCTTAGCAGGCTGATGGAAAAATACTGCTCCTGAACCTGGCTGTTTTGCTTTGAAGGCATCGGTACTGCCTTTCAGAGGACAGGCAAAAACTATGCAAATAATGTGGCAGGAGTCCATGCAAACATTTCAACACCTTTTTTCTTTCTGCTGTTTATACATTCTTGCTCTTGGCTTACGGGCTTGATTGGTTTATTTTAAGTTTGTGCACTTCATATACAATACTGCTTTAATTCACGAAAACAAAAATAACATAACATCCACATATTGTATACATTTCATTATGTGTACACAAATATACATAGAGGAATTTGTTGTAAACATTTATTAATACATCAAGCTCACTTTGACACAACTTACAAAATACAAATGTGCTTAATAAAGAGAAAAATACCATTAAAACAAAACAGATTATAGATACCAAAACAAAATAATTTATATATCATTATGTGTACACAATACACATAAACATATACAACAATTCACTGTTAATTATCAGCTGGTTTGGCTCACTCACCCTCAAAAACAGGAAACGCATTGAACAGATGGTCCACCAGCTCTCCTCCCTCTATAGAGTGAGTGTTGAAGGCCAGAGCGATCAGGGCAGACAGTCGTCATCCTCTGTCTGCTGAGTATAAACTGCTGCCATCGGGACACAGATACCGTCTGCCCAGGTGTAGAACACACAAACTGAAGAACTCATTTATACCTGTGTCCATTGGTTTTATGAATAGTGGCACTTGACACTCTGTCCCTCGTTGCAGTTTTGATGTGTGTGTGCGGGAATTGCTGTTTTAATGTCTTTATGTTTTATGTTTTTATGTTGATGATAACTAATGGCTGCAAAATGAATTGCCACTTGGAGATAATAAAGTATATTTGACCTTAATATACAACCCTAGTAGCCTGAAAAGGAATGAGAAGAAGTAAAACTTATGTACTCCTACCCCCAGTTTCACCACTTAAACTTGTATGGTTGCATTTATGACAAGGAAATTAATTGCAAATATGTATTAGTACACCAAACTAACTTTAATACAACATACAGAACACAAATTTACCCAATAAAGATAAAATAATACTAATAATAGTAACAATAATTTTTCTTCTAGCTTTGATGTCAGTACTTTCATAAGATAAGATAAGATAAGATAAGATAAGATAAGATAAGATAAGATAAGATAAGATAAGATAAGATAAGATA
>JAPTGZ010000005.1:28055862-28078080 GCA_029814645.1 Fowleria isostigma | reverse complement strand
TGGTACATTCCATGCAAGGGCTTGTCCTTCCATGATGGGCCCTCTGGTTCCTCGTCCCTACTGGGCTTTTGTTGCCTTAGGCATTCACATAGCAGTTGGCGTTATTGTATTAAAAGTGAACTATTGTATAATTATAATATAATTATTAATTATTGTATATATTGTATAATTTATGCATAGTGTGTACACATAATGATATGCATATTATTCCATTGAGGTGTCTACATTTTGTTGTGTTTTATTGGTATTTTTCTGTTTATTAGGTACATTTGTGTTTTGTATGTTGTTTTAAAGTTAGCTTGGTGTACTGAATGTTTACAAAAAATTTTCTATGTACATTTATATGCACATAATGAAATGTATATAATATAAGGGTGTTATGTTATTTCTGTTGTGAATTGAAGCAGTATTGTATATGGAGTGTTACTGAACCAATTAATCAATCAATCAATCAATCAATCAATAAATCACATTTGGTGTTATATAATACACTTTTACATACTATATGGACTGAACTTTCAGGAAAAGCTGCAATATTATCAAAAACAAGTATTTATGTTTGTTTTCCATAATATGCTAATTAACTGTAACTATTTTTCACCACAGTATTAGGTTAATGATACGACATTACATTACATGATTTGAGAGGATATATGTGAATGTTTCGCTATGATTATTTCTTGCTGTAGTTCATTCTCTGGGTCCTTGTCAGACAAACATGGAAATGAACTATATACAATAATCATATGCATACACTGAAAGAAAATAACACACTAGTATTCATCAAACCATGTCACTTTTATGTAGTATAGTTTTGTAGTATTGTAGATCGTTTACTCCTCTTTTAGTATCACTTTTTAACCACCATTGCAAATTTAGAAAATGAAAAATGGAAACACTAGGGTTATGTGAATTCAGTTCTGTCATATTTCTTTCATTACATTTCACTACACACCCAAAATATCTGTTTATAACCTCAACATTTAATGTCCTCTGTGTCGACTCTGGAGGTATCTTAGTAACCACTACTCCACTACTGCCTCGTAACTTGACCTGCTGCAAAGTAACAATGGAAAACAAGCTCTGTAAAGACTGGTTCAAGGATCAAGTTCTGTCAGGTTCGAAAACACTCAGTGGTACATTGATCCTTTTTTTGTACCACTTTCGTGAGGATGAAACATCTCTGTCTGTGGGAATTTTTGGACTCTTTTAAGCTGGCAGGGTTCAGACAAGACAACACAGACATTATGGGACCAGTGGGTGTTCTGTTGAGCAGGAGCGGCACATATTCTATACCTTTTATGGGTAAGAAAAGACACGGGTAGATCAAGTAGTGTTGACACTGATACGGAAAGCTAGTTTAAATGAAAATTGGATGATAACTACACAATATACAATACAAAGGGCAAGTAAAAACTAACAACATGAATAAATGAGCATTACTTTCATGGACAGACACAGCTATCAGTCAAATTAATCTTATCTCTGGAATGTTATTGATAAAGTGATGGTGAAATAGTGAAATAAAGTATGATCTAAAATTCACGGACTTGCTAAAAGGACATGGATAACCAAGTCAAGAGCTCTGGTCCCTTTGCCTAAAAGAGAACCATGCCATTGGAAACATTGTATTTCTACTATCATCTTATTCTGCTGTTGGGGAATATGATGCACTACCAAAGTTCAACGCAGTATTGCCCCGTAAGGACAGCAGTAGGTGTCAACTTCACCTCTGTGGCAGGATCCCCTTTCTTTTTTAACATCCTTCTTCCTGGAACCCTGGAGCACTTGGAACATTACCAGGTGAGCAAAGAGAGAATTACAACACAATTCTGTGTGTGCAATATGAAATCAATTGCCCCTAGTGAATGTTCCTTGGCTATAGTCCATAACAGCGATAATCATGGAGCAGAGCAATTTATCTAACACTCCCTTTGTGTCTGATCCACATGAACCTATAAAGACCCAGCAATCTTTTTGTGTCTGTCCTAAATGAAATTTTCTGTATTTTTAACCTTTCTAAACTGATTTATGACCATTTATTCTAATGTTATACTCTGACCTTTGCTTTTTTTAAGTATAAATCAGGTATTGTTTTATATTTAATTCACTGATCATGTAGATGTCCATAAAAGCTCAGACTAAAGTTAAGGGTTAATATAACAGAAACAAAGAAAACTAAAAAAAACATGACTTTTTTTTGTAAAATATATAATCATTTGAACATAAGACAAGTGTCTCCATCCACTGTCATTGATCCAATTACATGGGTTTTACTGGTGAATCAATGTTGTAGAAGATGACGGCGTTTCCACAGTAACTACGGAGCCTCTGAACAGTGAAATGGGTCATATTTGATGCCCATGAAAAGATGACAAACTGTATTTGACACTAATTATTTACTTGTATTCATAGGATTATTAGATTAAGAGGTATTAAATATTTTAGATCAGTAGATGATATTGATCGTTTGATGTTTGGGTCTTTATGGGTTAATGGAATATTTTTCTGTGGAAATGTGAGATGTTTGTTATTGAGAGGCAGTTTAAGATAAATAAATGGAAAAATTCTCATGAGTTACCTAATTACAAACACTGATTGCTTTTTTTTTTTTTAAACACATATATTAGCTTTTCTCTGTCCCCAGGTATCACTGGCTGATGGAGCTGTTCTGCCTCACTGGATGGTCTTTAGACCTAAGACTGGAAGTCTTGAGGGTCTGGCTGTTACAGAGGAATGTGGAACATACCAACTTAAAGTGTCTGGTACCAGTGAGGAGTGTACCACATACTTACCTATGTACATACTGAAGGAGCCACGATTCCCACAGGCACAGTAAGAGCACAGTAGAGGAAGTATCTACAATGACAGACCAGTATGACTAGTTCAGGCAGGTTTCGGTTTGGGCTTGTATTCTGTTTTGGCCAAAAGTTGTCACTGACTGGAAGCCTTAGAATATGCATAGATTGTTTAAACTTAACATGTGAAGTACAGAAAATATGCTGTAATGTGGTCAACACAAAGCTACATTCAGTGACTACCAAAAAAAAATAAGTTATACTTATGGTATATATATCTAAAAGTTCTCCAATGTTGAAGTTTGATGTTTTTTATTTGATCTTTTATTTACCAGGGGGAAAAAAATCCCATTGAGATTAAGAACATATTTTCCAAGGAAGTACTGACCAAGAGGCAGCATAAAATACAACAACACACAGTTACAACATACAAAAATGTACAAGACAAGTCAAACTATGAAAAACATGCAAGATATTGAGTTAGTCTCTAGCACTTTGAGTTTGGATTTCAAAGTATTTAAGACGATCAATTCAGTCAGTTTCCAGTCTTTTAGCAACATATTCTATGTGTGAGGAGCAGAGTAGATAAGTGCCTTTCTACCCAGTTCTGTGCAGACATATGGCACAGAGAGGAAGAATTAGTCATTTGATCACAGACAATAAGAGTCAACACTTCTTTTTGTTATTAAGCCACAGATATTGGAAGGAAATAGTCCAAGTACGGCCTTGTAAATAAAGATGTACCAATGTTCCTGCCTCCTAGTGGACAGGGCAGGCCATCCCACTCAGGAATATGACTCACAGTAATGAGTCAAGGCTTTAGAATGAGCAATAAACCTCAAAGATCACCATTTGAAGACATTTTGACGATGTATTCATGTAAAATAGATCTCCAGATAAACAGAATCTTAAAAAGTGGCAATTACAAAGTAAGTTTTTACGTCAAAAGAAAACCAAAACTTAGTCGCGGAAAAAAATATTAGACCACCAAGTCATCAAAAACAATGGTTATGCACTCAAGTACTAACTCCTGTGTGTATCACGTGACTAAAACAGACAGAAAATAAAACATGAAATGTCTAAAAGCACTGTTTTTGTCAGTACAATACCATAGATATTGTTGTAAGAACTTATGTGATTTTGGTTATTATCAAGAAAACCATGGAAAATGGATAGATATCAGCTCTGAAATTAAACTCTTATGAGCTACTTTTGTTGTTATCATTATATTTGTCCAAACAAATGTACCTTTAGTTGAACCATACATTAAAATGAACAAGAAATTGAAGGAAAACACAGGTGGTCTAATAATTTTTTCCACAACTGTATTTCAAAAGTAAAACCCCAATTTACCATAAGTTAAAACTAAAATTGGACAAACCCTACATTGTAATAAGGACTACCTCCATTTTTGTGTGTGTGTGTGTGTGTGTGTGTGTGTGTGTGTGTGTTTTTCTAGGTGGAATACTTCACCCTGCTCTAACAAAGAGAGTCATGTCTGGGCTAATCTCATCCTTCAGATTAACCCTGACAGCCTTGATGCCAATCTTCGTATCCATTTGGTTAACACCATGGCTAGTTACCTCCACAAACAGACAGGCTTTGTCTCATTGTTTCTGAGATGGAACTCCTTCATACTACAGGAGGACATGATTATTTGTAGAAATGGTGGCCTTGCTGAGAAGAGACAAGATGACATGGGAGAGGTTGGTGAGCTTCTCTGGCCTGTTGGTTGTCAAGGACAAGACCAGCAAACTGACTTAGCCAAACTTCTGGAAGACATCACACAGACAAGGGTCTTGGCAAGGCTGCTGGGAACTCCTGTTTTGGGATGGAGAATGCTTTGTGCTGCTGGTGTTTCTCGACACAAAGTCAAAAGGGACATACAAGTATCAAAATCTACAGCTAGTAGTATAAATCTGTCACCTCCAAACCACATCCGACAGATAGAACCGAATTTAAGGAATAAACAAAAACCACAGGACACATCAGGTGTAAAATTATCAATGTTTTTTAATACAAGGCAGACTTTTTTGCTTGGGTCCCTTGAAGCAACCTCAGCACTGAGGCTTGATGAGTATCACGATAACACAAAAGCATTTGTGAGAGAAATAAACACACAGCAAAGTCTTGAGGAGGTCAGTGAAGTGAGCAGCGCTGCTACAAAACTCACATTTTCAGAAAGTTCAAAGATATGTGAAAACATTGCACTTTGGGGGTCTGCATTATCTACATGTCAGCCGTTTTTGGATGAACACATCACATCAGATTTGTCTGGCACCCTTCTCTTAACATTTAGACCATACAGTATTTACCCAGTTATACCTCTAACCTCAAACTATTTCAGTGTCACTTCCACTGTGACACATGCAGTTGTTAACAGAGAAACGCTCACCACTCGTCTGACCCGCCGACCTCATCAGAGGGAAAGCCCCATCTGGACCGAAGCATACACAGCCACTCACTCTGACTCAGAAAGTCACTCCACAGTGAGCTCACTGGGTAAGTCTGCTGCCCTGGACTTCTGTATGACTGTACGGGATTGTTCTGACTGCGTAGTCATCCAAGTCATATGTTGTAGTAATTTGACCTCATCTTGAAAGAGGCCCATGACTGAATGGAGTTTAATGTATGAATGGATAAAAGGACATATGTGCTAAAGCGGTCATGGAAATATGATAGACATGAACGGCATGGAAAACAAATAACTGTTGTATTAGACTCAGGGTTACATGGAGAAATCAAACAAAATAAGACATTTACAACTTATTGTACAATTAAAAAACAACAGTGACTTTTTTAATTTGATGATTTATTGCAATCATACCCATTTTACATTCTCACGTTCACAGGTCAGATGAACTACAGCAGAGACTTTATTAAAGACTTCAATGCCACAAAAGCATCTTTCCACAACAGCCCATCTGTTTCTCATCCACCTCAAGCAGAGAACAATAATGAGCTGTTGCTGCTGAACTCCATCCAGTCAGCACTACCTTCAAATAAAATACCATCTACTCGGATATTATCAGATGTGTCACTGGTCTCAGATGCAATGACTAAGTTATTATCAACCACTGAACAATTCGCCACGGTTCAGCATCTCCCCCAAGCTCCATCTGGAATGAATCAGGTGATGTCTCAGCAAAACATAACAATTAAAGACATGCCATCGACCACATCACCAAGTCAGCTTATACTGCCTGGACAAAATCAACTGGATTCCTCACTCTCCCCATCCCTCTTACACACAACAGAGCCCTCTGAGATGACACTGACCCCACCTTTACCCTCTGAGCTGAGCTTTAGTGGACAGCTTGAGACATCAGACCACAAACTGGCATTTACTGTAGAGTCTCTAAAAGCATCATTATCTTCAATGCAACTGCTTCAGTCATGCTGCAAAACATCTCTTGAAAGTCAATTTGTAATAGAGTTACAGTCAAAATCAGAAGTGCAAAACAACACAGAGTTCTGTTTTGATCACAGTGGACTGACATGTGTATTAAATTCAGACATTTTAGTGACATATCCTGGACAAGTAAATCTGTCCTCAACTAATGCTCTCAGTTCATCAGTGGAACAAACACTCCTTCACTCACAGATGCATAAGGAGTCTCTGCAATCGCTTAGTAACTCTTTATCTTCCTTCATCAGTGACTCCTCTGTTGCACAAACTCCACGTAAACAGTATTCTGACGCAGTAACTGTGTCGCCAGACCTCAGCTTCAGTTCACTGTTTCCAGTTCAACTTTCAGAATTTGAGAGCATTCGATCAGTGACTCTGAGTCTTTTTGATTCCATGACTCCCTCTGCTGTTCAAGAGCCAAACAGTGCATCCTCCATTCATGAAACGCTGAGTCTGGAGCCATCATTCCCATCATGTGACCGTCAGATGGATGCCAGCAGGTGTACCCAGTCGACACACACTATCTACCCAGACAACACACTGGAGAATGTTCTGAACTTCCTGTCCAGTCATTTATATGATGAGGAACACCAGACAGCTTTACACTCTCAGTTTTTAATGTTTGATTCATCCTTGACAACCTTCTCAACAGACACAGGGTCTTATGTTGAATATGTTTCAGTGGGTTCTGAAAGCATGTCTTCAGAGTTCATTTTAGTTGAAAGTAGTAGACTGAATCATTTTATATCATCGATGTCAACAGTGGATGTATCCACCACGACATTTGCATTAACAAAACTAAACAGTTTAAGTACTACTCAGCTAATGCACACAGACACTCAGAGTTCTTTATATGTAAGTGGTCTCTCTTTGACCATATACAGCTCATTAACATTGAGCACATCTGTTCTAAATACTGGTCACTGTGTCACTGTAAAGAGTTCTTTGTTAATCTGTCAATCATCTATTCAAGAAAGCATTGGGTCAATATCAAAAGGAAGTCCAGCACAACAGATGAGTGCTTCTTTTAGTCAATCCAATGGGATTTTAGCCACATTAATACACACTGTCATCCATTCTACATCTTCAGTTCAGGCATCAACTTCCTCATCGTCTATCTCAAGTAAGTGGCAAAGGAGTGGATATGCAGTAATATACCTACTAGACCTACTTTTAACACATCTCATTTTTTATTTCAGGCTTCATCAACCTCCCACCCAAAGTACTGCAGACTATTCCACCACTGACTGCCACTGTTGGCTTCCCCTTCCTCTACTCAATCCCAAAGCAAACCTTTACAGACCCAGAGGATGGAGAGGCAGATGCTCTTTTCCTGGAGATGAGGCTGATAGATGGGCCTCCTCCAAGTGTGGGGTCTTGGTTGGTCCTGGACGGCCTGCAGCTGCACGGTGTTCCTCTAGAGGTGGACAGGCACTTCAGTCCTCAGCATCTCCTGCTGGAAGCCCGAGACACTCAGGGCCTGAGCACCAGGCTGCATCTGACACTGAACCTGCGTCAAAGCCCCATGGAACCCTGTCACGTTTTCACCCTGAAGGTTCATGTCAGCCTCCACTCCATCCTCCATCACCGTCACAAGGTGGAGCTCCTACTGAGAAAAATAACTGGATTTTTCAACAGTTCGAGCAGCCACCAACTCTCTGTGGTCTCGGTGGCCCCTGGGTCCACTGTGTCTTGGTACAACTACAGCCTGTGTGAGACTCCACAGTGCCATGTTGACAAAGTAAAGAGGATGTGGTTAGCAATGAGCTCCAGAGATGAACAAGTCAACCCCACATTTAGAGAAGCCATGCTCCCAGAGTTCCCAGTCGTCAAAGTTGGACTTGTTTCCAATAAATATGACTGTTTTTCTGCAACTCCTACTTCCACATTCAGTCAACCAACCCCTACTGTTCACACCACGCTGTATCCAACCTCAGACACCAGTAACTCCACTTCTACTACCAGTGCCTCTGCCTCTACAGCCATCACTTCCACTTCAGAAAAGACAGACTCATATAAATGGATGGCTGGCATGTTTACAGCTCTTCTTGTCATCTGTATTCTCATCCTGATTGTCCTCCTTGTTGTCACAATTCTGTATTTCTGTCAAAGAAGGTCAAGAATAGTTGCCATTTGGCCTGCACGCAGGATGCTCTCAGTTCAAAGCAAAAATTCAAGAGCCATAAGACCAAGGCGGCCTCCGCTACTCCTGCCTGAACTACCTCCTCCACCACTTAGACTGTGGATTAATCTTACACAACAAGATGAAGAGCCACTTCCCTCTGCAGGACACCAAGGAATAACTGACAAGGCACTACAGCGGCATGCTCCAAAACACACATTTTCAAACATTTAACAGTGAAAACAATACAAATACAGTCAATAGCAAAAGATAGCAAAAGAAGATAGCAACAGCTCTTGTAATCAAAAGTGAAGGTCATTTATTGAATGCACATTCAATACAATTTGGGCTAAAGCCACACCGAAGTTTTCTACAGAGTGTTTGTGTTACACAATATGTGAACAACAAGACCTACAAAATCTTGGGTAAAAAAATGTATAAATTCCTTATCAGAGTTCACTTTGTAGTTTATTTGGATATCCAGATTTTGTAGAGACTGAAAGTCTGGAAAACACTGTGGTCCAGGGAAAGAGTGAAGCAGTGAATCTGTGAATCCATGGAAACATCATCTGGTGGCCTTTCCATTTTCATGAACATCCATCCTGAAAAAAGAAAATATTAAAATAAATGCATGAAACCTGAAGCTTAAACTGTGACTAAAAAAAACATATTACAAGACTCTTCTACATGAGTAAGTAACATTAACTCACTGGTTCTTAAATCTGGTCCCGATGGCCTGGTGCCGTACGTGTTTTAGATATTTCCCTCTTCCACACACATGGAAGCCATTACATTGTTTTCAGACTTCTGCAGAGCTAGATGATGAACTGATCATTAATTGAATCAGGTATGCTGGAAGAGGAAAATATCTAAAACACACAAGACACCGGCCACAAGGATGGGATTTGAGAACCACTAAATTAACTAAAGAGAAAGGAACAAACCCATTCTCATCTTTGAGGTGCTGGTACAGCTCAAACTTGTTGTTGACAGAGCTGGCTCTGCCAGTAAACTCTTGGTGCTTCCTGGAGTTGGCTGTGGTGATGCGATTGGTCCACATGGAGAGAAGTGAAACTGGACCTACAGTGATGATGACAAGATGAGAAATAAACTCCATGTTCTGTACATACTGTTAGGAGCAACAATTAAGACAATTAACTTCAACCAAAAAAATAAAAAGAAATACAATTCCAAAGTCATTTACTATGTTTTCTAAGTGTAAGGGATAAAGCAAAATAAATGATATGAATCCAAACATCTTTCAAAACAAGAATGTTTAGACCTATAATCAACCATAATTACATTTGCAGAAAAGCAGATCTCCCACATGTCTAGACAATTTATTAAAGGTAATAAAGTTTTTTCATTCAAACTTCATTTCCAAAGGTAAACTCAATTAAATTATTCCACTGCTTACTTTTCTATGACTGTATTCTCACTCTCACTCCCGGCCCTGAGGTTCAACTCAGATCCTTCTTTGTGGTTGAAATGTGGCTGATGTCACATTCCAATGTCAACTATTGGATTGGAGCTTGAAGTGTTGAAATCATTCCCCTCAGAAAAATTATTTCTATTCACATAAACTTTCAATACAGTGAAAATACTACACTATAAAATAAAAGTTGTGCATTTAAAACTTTACTTTTAAGCTAAAATATGTGCATTATCAATGTTCATTGTGCAGTAATAAGGCTTACCATTATATATGTTTTGGAATAATTTTATCCATGTTAATGACTTCCCCAACGCAGAGGTGTTCAAAATCTCCACTTAAAATGACACTGATGCATGAATTGTTGACTGTTTGCACTGAGATTGGAAAAAATCAATCTGTATCTTACTCAAGACAACATATGGAAGTAACCTCAGACCAGACAGGAAGTCATTTGTTCTGTTCACTCTGTCATGAAAAAACTGATCTGATTAATGTAAAAGCCAAGAGGTCCAGTTTGGGCCCATTATCCTGCACAGGGAATTTAATCTGTGTTTCTGTTAAACATAAACTAATAAACAACAAGCAGTAATAATTTCTATAAACTTATCTTAACTTTTATCTTTTCATCTATGATTTTACCATAATTTGGCTAGAACAAATACAGTTTGATGGCAGTCAGTACCTTTTGCTCTCTCTGGAGGTTGGGCCTCCTCTGTGGAGAGGCGGGGCTTCTTGTTGAGCGGCTCTGGGGAGTCGGGGGAATCCTTGATCACTTCAGCCTCCTGATCTTCTTTGTCCAACAGACCCTTCAACCTTCACCATTAATAGTGAGAAAAGACAATTGTTTTGGCCACTATATTTATGCAACACTGTATTTTCTTTGTGTTAAACTTAGACAGGGCAGTACCTCTCTGAGTCCTGCCAGCTTTTGTCGTCTGTGTCTTTGCTGCCATTTTTCTCAGTTCTGTCTTCTCTTTCCTCCCTCTTCCTTCCTCTTTTCTTCCTTTCCTCTTCCTCAGGAGGTTTACTGCGGCAGGCAATGATGCAGTCAAGAACCCGCTGGTGTCTGTCACTGGCTCCTGCATGAGTTTTCACTAATGTTTCCAGTTCGTTCCACATGATGCGATACTGCTCATCTCTGGGGATAGCAATAATACAAAACAGTCAACACCCCCTGATGTCTTTCATACACGAATTGTTCTTGCTGCCAACCAGACACTTATAGACTCCAGTCTAAACTATTCTATACATACATAGACAGGATTCATACCTCTTGGGGCCCTTGCCTCTGGATCCTACAGTAGAAATAGGAAGAGGGTCATTCTTTCTCTCCATGTCAACGAGGTTGTAAACTGTCTTCTGGCAGGTTAGAACATCCTCCTCAGTCAAAGTCTCTTTCACTATTAGATTTGCCAGTGGCACCACCTAGTGGAAAAAAAAAAAAACACATGATAATATGTGACTACAAGAAGGTGCCCAATTTACTGTCATTGTTGTTTTATTATTCTTTAAAGCTGCAGATGACTTTAACCAATTTTTCATCAGATCTGTAAAACCTGAGTCACAGCCTAAGTATCACAAATCCGTTAGTCTTTCCGTGATTACACACCTGAATCTCTTCCCTCATCGTGAACAATTTCGAAGTGTACTCCACCATAAATAAATCCACAGGTTTGCAAACATAACCAGTAGGTCACTTGGGCATTGTTGGAAATTTGTTGTCATGTTGCATTGTGGGTAGTGTAGTTCCATGCAGCCACAGTAGCAGCAAAAAAAAATATTGACCAAGTGAAAGCCAGTGGTTTGTCTTTGTGTGGAATTCCGCTTCCTACAATATTATGCTGACAAATTTCTGGAAATGCTTGAGTTACCTACCCGTTATTATTTGTAAACATACAAACTTGTTTATGGTGGGGTAAATTGTAATTTTATGGTGGAGTAAATTCTAAATTGTTCACCAGTAGGGAAGAGGTTCAAGTAGTATTCACGGGAAGACTAACGGATTCATGATACTTAAGCTATGACTCAGTTTTACAGATCTGATGAAAAATTGGTGATGAACGCCATCACCAATTAATGCTTTAAACATTTTCAACAGTGCAAATTGTATGATAGACATCTTTACAAATCCAGACATGTCTCTAAATGTTGCTTACTGCTTGCATGTTGAAGATAGTGGTCTGAGAGATGATCATTGGCCAATAGCGGGTGTGTCTTTCCAGCTGAGCTCTGGCCCTTTCTGCTGGGAGCTTCCCAGAAGGATCATGGACAGACTCTGAAACAGGCGTCAGACGGTTCTCCTTCATAAATTCACCAAAGTCCTGAAAATGACAAAAAGTGATTAGTTACTATTTAAGCCACACTTTACAAAACCGTAAGATAAATCATACTGTAAAAATCATACAATGCATTACAGATTAAAAAAAAGACAAATCAGTCTGTAAACATTATATCAAATATGTGGCGGTAAACTCACTGTGATGCGGTAATCTGTCACTCGCCCTCCACAGCCCTCGCTGATAGAGGGCGGGTCCTCCAGGGTGGAACGGTTGCTATTGAGCACGTGCAAGAAGATCTCACCACCGTGGCTGCTGAGCATGTGGCTGATGACTTTTGACCCTGACTTCCTGGGCTGCTCCAGAAGCACTGATCGACCTGGTCAGTCAGAAAATGAAGCCTCACCAAAAACAAAAAAGAAGAAACTCCATACAAATTTTGAAGAGATTTACATTCAGTCCAGTTTACCATTAAGGAGGAAGTTTGTCAGACATGATGAGGGACGACTGTTAACATCTGTGGGTGAGATGCGATACGCTCCTGTGCAGTAATGCAGCTCTGAAACAAAGCACAGATAGATGCAAATAAGTTGGACATCTTATATTACAAAACCTAAACTGCAATTTAGATGTTTCTCTCGACAGACGTTTATGCTCTTGGTTTACTCTGTCAGCTGATCGTACCCACCTACACTGTTGGTTCGTGGAGTGCACCATTTCAGTGTTACTGTCTCTTTGAGTCCATTTTCTCGTGTGCTGGTGCCAGCCATATGCAGGTCTCCTGCACCAATAAAAAATAACAATCTAGTCAGTTTTATAGTTAAGAGAGTAAACTTTCAAAAACATCATGTATAAAGACAAACCCAACATCCTTGTTCATGATAATACAATAAAATTAAATTATGTAATTACTCAACGTCAAATTGTTTATTTCAAAGTATAATGCGAGAATCCTGTTCAAGTGTTATGATTAACCCACCACTTTTGAAGAACTCCAGATGAGCGTCTCTATGATGTAGGAGCTCAACATCGTAGTTAGCTGATGTGTTGGCATGCTGCTCTTCCTGTCCAGCCACACAGACAGTAACAAATGTAGGTTAACATTACGTCAGCTAATAACACATGTAAACACATGCACACCGGCACAAACACACATTGACACTGCTGATTTCATGTCTCAAAGGGTAAATGATGATGAACAAAGCAATTTTGGGAGAGTTAATGATTTTGTTGGATGTTTCATATAAATGCTCATGTCACAACGAAGCACAAGTTCAACCGAGCCAACTTATGTTTAACTTAATTTAACAGATTCAAAGTAATTTAAAGGTTAAGGTTTTTTATGGCACCCTGGAAATTTAGCTCTGGGAATGCATAACCTTGATCTACACTTCAAAATCTTTGAATTTGACAACTTTCTACAACAGTGTGAACTAAAATAATGTTCCAACACTTAAAAGATGTCAAGGTTAAAAATAGTTATAAATCCAGCACAAGAGACCACACCAAGACACTAAAAGGGAGTCTGTGATGAGAAGAGCTATTCAAGGGGAGAAACAAAGACATGGGAAAAGTCTGGACAACTGGAGGGTATACACACCTGACAGACATTGACACTGTTTGAGAACTAAAAGGAGGCAACGCTGGTCAAATGAAAATTGATGTTGCAACATTAAAAATTGGCTTATGAGTTAGAAAATTATTATGTCCAAGAACTTCTAATTGAATATAATTATCGGTGTAGTTATTCCTGTGCACATTAGACCAGAGTTGCCTGTCCTTTACTCCAGCCTCACCATCAAATCTGAGTCTAATGGTAACAATCAAAATCAATGATGACACTGTAAGCCTGTTTGCAACAGTAGAACTCAATGTGCATGTACTGGATTGTGTAAACTCTGCCCCTTCCTCACTTAAATGTGTGTGTGGTAAGAGTACTAACCTGTTCGCAAACATTTAATGTGGGCTAGCAAAACAGAAAATACAGCATGAAACCAGCAGCAGGTTCACAGTCATATCAACATGCAGATGAGATAAACAAAAAGATAAAGACTAAAGAGTTTCATGATACATTATAGATGCAGGAAGGGCTCATACATAAAGATTTAACAAGCAAACAAAAAGGTGTGAGGGCTCTGAGAGAAAAAAAAACAAAACAAAATGCTAAGCAGTCAAAGTGATGCAATGCAAATAGGACATAGCAATATTTTTATATTTGAAGAAAAATGTATTTAACTTTCTGTGAGTTAACACTGGCAAGCCATGTGGCAGGAGAGATGAAGGACAGAAAGCCAACTACCTTCATGGGGATGTTTGTTATGGTGGTGGAGGCAAGGTCAAAGTGCTGCTGCACAAGAATGTTGAGTTTGGTTGCCAGGTGCCTCCCTGCACGAACGCTGTGAACTTCACTGGTGAGAAGAGGGGAGATCTGGGACAACAAATCAGTGATTTAGTAAGAATCTATGTTGGCTGTAACACAGTGCTGGGTGGTAAGGTCAATGTTAAGTCTTGCATTTTAAGTTTTACACCCACCTCTTTCTTTGGCCGGTCAGACACTAGTGTATCTTCACCCTGTGGGTAGATGTGAACGAGGACCAGCTCACACTGTTGGATGGCCATGAGTCTGAAACAGTCAAGACAGTGTCGCAAAATTCTCAGATAAATTCAGAAACTCTTCATTTCAGCATGGGAGAATCAGGAATTTCTTTTTTAGGCATTTCAATAACAGCAAAAGCACTTCAGTAAAAATGTCCGATCACTGACCTGTCTGAGCCAGCTGCCAGCTTGTTTTGTTCTAAAATTGTTTCTTGAATGCAGTCTTCCAACATACGCACATGAGTGTCACTGTACAATGAACACAAGAAGAAGAGCACAGCATTATTTATTTATTCATTCATAACTTTTATTTAACCAGGAAAAAAAGCTTATTGAGATTAAAAATCTCTTTTTCAAGAGTGTCCTGGCCAAGACAGCAGCAGCAGCAGAAAATACACAGAATAAAAATACAGTCATACATCCACATTATACATTGAAATACCATAAAACACAATAAACAAACGGAACTAAGACTAGACATAAAACACTGGATAAAACATACATATAAATAATAAATAAATCAGGTCATCAGGTCAGTCTACAGTGACATAACACGTAGTGAAAGTCAATCAACAAGAGTGATAATTATAAAAACTAAGACAAGACCAAAATAAACAGACACAGTCTTTAGTCCTCATGGCACAATTTTGACAGAAATGATTAACTGATTTTTCTTTTAGGCTTATTTATTCTCTTTTTCTTTCTATAACTTAATTAACAAGATAGGAAAATAATAGTACTTAGTGTCTTAAAAACAAATGACCTTGCCAAAAAATAGCTTTTACTGTACATAGAGTGTCCCAACAAAACCCGAAAATACAATCCATTAGAACTATGTCTAAAGTAATTAGATGTCACTTTTAAATAAATCAACTCTTTTGATAATCAATTCATTGTTCAAGTAATTTAGTAAGGAAAAAAATGAAAATATTCTTGATTCCCGTCTCTTAAATGTAAATATTTGATAATAGTTGAACTTTTCTATAACAGTTAATAGAATAGATATGGTTTACGGACCAAATAAAAAAAAATTATGGATGTCATTTTGGACTTTGGGAAACACTGTTAATTTTTTATACTATTTTCTAACATTTAATAGCCTAAAACAACTAACTGACCAGTCAAAAAAAAAAAAAAAGAAATACGCCGGTTTTATAATCCAGCAGTGTTTACCTTTTTGCATTGGTAAGGCAGATAATACGCCCCCTATTGGAAACCCTCTCAGCTGTGTCCATCAGAGTGGTGCGTTTCTCATGCTGCAGTTCTGTTATCTTGCATAACGACTCCACAGCAGCAACTAGTCCATGGAGGATGCTGCAACATTCCGGGTCCTCACGTGGATTTGGTGGGCCAACAGCTGCCAGAGCAGACATGAGCTGACAGACACAAAGAACAAACACAAAAAATTACTAGATCTGGTTATGTAACATTCTGCATAAATGTACTAATGTTTATTAGTAAAGCTGTACGTCTCCAAAATGCAGTAAGGTAGAGCTGCTTATCTAACAGCTTTAATTTCCTTCAACAATCAATCTAACAATCATACTGGGAATAAAAATGTGATTGCAGATTACCTCATGGGTGCTCTGGTCTTCCTGCCTCCAGCTATTTAAGATGTGGAACTCTGAATCACTCACAATGTAATTAACCTACAAAACAATTAGAGGACAGAAAATGTGAGCGAGTCCGTGAGTTGACTGAATAGCTGAAAGCATTTACACATTCATATGTCCAGATACACACATACCTGATTGTACAACAAGTTACAAAACTTAAAAATAACCATTTACGGAGACGACATGAGCCAAAACAACAATAGAGTGAGATTAACTAACCAGTTTGTCCCTTGGATAAATATCATAGAGGATTCTGCAGTACTCCATGGAGCACTCAACGGCACAGGTCCACAGAGACTTGGAAATAGGGGCCAAAGGAATAACACCTTGAGCTCTACTCTTGGTCAGGACATCACATTCAACCTGCTGACGACTTGACTCAGCCATGTAGGGACAGTGGTCCACGACAAAGACAGTCTTGTGAGACACTGCGAACACCCTCATTTTGTATAATGTCGTGCAAATTAATCTATGAGGACAAAGAAAATATACAGCAACTATTAGATGAGATCAGTCCTTTTAGGTTTGCATTTCCATTCCTCTTTTGCTGGTTAAGTTATTTCACTGAAAGAAAACTGGCATCTCACTATCTTCAAGTATCATCAGGCATGCAACATTGATATCACACAAAAGTAAAAAAAAAAAAAAAATCATCTCAAAATATTAGAATATTTCATGACACATTTAAAAGAATTGCTTTATGCAATCAATACATGAGCAGGGCTTCTTTTTTTGCACAAATTACTGCACCAATGCAGCATGTGTGGAGGCAATCAGCCCATGTAACTGCTGAGGGGTTAAGGAAGCCCAGGTTGCTATGAAAGCAACCTTTAACTCATCTGAATGGTTGGGTCTGGTATCACTCATCGTCCTTCAATAATACCAGATTCCACAGGTTCTGGTCCAGCATTTTTCCTGTTCAATCCACCAGAGGAGTACCACAGACAGAAAACACTTGCATGTAATGTCAGAGTGCGCAGGTGAAATGCAAAATTTGCTTTCATCTGAAAAGAGTACTTTTGGAAGTGGTCCAGTTATTTATCTCTTTAGCCCAGGAAAGACACTCTGAATATTATAATATTTTGAGATGTTTCCATATTTTGAGAACTGTTGGCTATTATTATACAAAAATCCACATTAATAAATAATGTTATATGTCGTCTTATGAATATAGAATATATACAATTTTCTGTTTCTATAATAACGAGGAAAAAAATCCTCTCTATGTTTTATTCTACTGTGTTAATCTGGAACTGAGCAAATTATCGTTCAAAACAATTTATATCAGCTTCATTTCAGTATACACACATACGAACAGTCAACACAGTGAAACACACTCTGCCTTACATGTTGAAAATAGTATTTTCAGTTTACTGATATTTACGAGCCAACAGTCAACAACAGGTCATTCTTATTAGTGGTTAACTCACCAAAATCTGAACTAACGGTTCCAACAAAGGAACGGAGGATTCCCTTCTTTGATGCCAGCTGTACGGACTGACCTTACTGTATAGTGACCACAGGAGCCAGGGTTGGTCTCAGTGACATGTTCTATCGCAATAACTCCAAATCTTTCAAGCTAACTCGCCGACCCGGTGCATGTCCCTAACAACCGCGTTAGCCTGTTAGCTAACTAGTCCGCTAGCTGGAATCATTCGTCTGCCGTTTAACGTTTTCAATCAGTAGAGAAAATATACAAAAAATACTACATTGGTGTGATGGCTAAACTAAATATTTATATTTCACCCCTCTTACAAATGCCTCCAGATCAACTTTCTTGTCACGACATTGATTGACAGAAACAATACATTTTTTTTGCGATGCTCAAGCTAGCAGGTTTGTTATTGGCGGAAATGTGACCAATGTTGTTCCGTCGTGATATTCCTTCCGCAAGTTAAGTGATACTCGACATTAGTTCCGGGGTCTGCAGAACATAAACAAACTGTACAGCATGGCCACACTGAGGTCCTCAAATGAGCGTTTAGGTGAAAGATTTGTAATCCGTTAAGTGTTTACGATTATTCAATCTTTGAATGGTTTGCGCTAACTTCACTCCTAAACTTTACATATGCACTTGTGGAAATATTTAGAAATGTTGGTTTAAAAAGTTGTCTTCGCCCAAGCAAGACATATTGAGAAAAATTTAAGATGAAAATAAAAATCTGAAACTGCAACTTTAAAAAGAAAAGAAAAGAAAAATCTTAAACTGTAACTTCTGTCTTGAGACTTGTGATCCTGTGACTCATCTGAAGGCTTCCCCACCACAAAAGTTAAACATAATTCCTGGCATCCTAGATAACTCTTTATTGCAGAGGCTTTGTGACGTTATATAAATGGTTTGCATGAGTTATAACATTGTTTATCAGCATGTTGTGCCGAATATGTAAAGTGGGCGTAACTTGAACAGTCACATTTGGCTGAAGAACAGCTACACCCTCGTCTCCTCCGCGTCTTCGACCCCACCCGCCTGGTTTCCGTTTTTCCTCTCTCAAGTCCCAACTTGACCAAAAGTTTGATCGATGTTGAGAAATGAAGCGATAATAGAGCGAGGACGGGGCATCCACCTTAAATAACTGTGAAATAAGTAAAGTGCGTTGACTGTGATGTGAGTTGGATCCCACATTAGGACGATGAGTAATCACGACATCCTGGAGATGGACTCGCTGTCCGACACAGAGGATCTGGAGGCTGACACTCAGATGGGCATGGTAGACGAGGCAGTCGGTGAGACACAGAGCTTTCATTTGTCTTTCGCAACAAACCTAGTGTCTTCATGTTGTCGTTATGTGGGATTATGGGCTCGATGTGATTGATCTCCATGTGATGACACTTGAAACATTTCTATTCGGCCATCATCCACAATCGTCTGTTTTTGTTTTTTTGTTGAGTTTTTTTTTTATCATGAATTGGTTTCAAATCTAGACACTTAAGTTTCTATAAAGCAGCAAACACATCAGCTTATTGCTTCTTCAAGTACAGTTTGGATTTGTTATACTCTATAATGCTTCATGCTGTGCTGCAAACAAGAGGGGTTCATGTTTTGCACACAATTTTACAGAACAGCTGTTAATGTGAAGAAAGAGGGTTTGTTGTTTATGAACACAAAATCATGATGTTTAAACCTTAACGAAACATTGATCTAATCTAATACTTTTTAAGAGATACGTAGCATTGCTCCAAAAGTCTGTAAGAAGTTAAAACTCTTTAATTTTGATGCTCAAAACATGAGTTCCATTGCTCAAATGTTGATTAATTGTATATCTGAGTATATAAATACAGTACGTAGTCCATAAGTCATTCATTCACCATTGAGACTATCCACTGAGGTCCAGTCTGCATGAGTTGATATTATTACATCCACAAAATAAATAGACGTGAATGACTTATTAGTTTATCACCAGATGAAGAAGACATTAAAAATATACTATAATAACTGTTCCTGGTTTCTGTTTCTTCTGTATATACAGCTTTTAAGTTCCTTTCAAAGACTTCAGATTTTATAGCAGTGGTGGTTTTGTGTGATTATATCTGTCGTCATTCTTTTGTGTCTTGCATAACTGACATTCCAGACACTTTGACCTGAAACTCCGACAACTGTTACCTAGAGTGAAATTTTGACTTTCGAGCAGATGTGAAAATAGTCACCACATACTTGAGGAATGTTCCAGGATGTGTACAGCTGTCAGCTCTTGTACTGTATGGAAAGGATTTCCCAGTCCTTTAACTGTTTCTTGTCCACAATGACATACATTGTAGCGCTGCATGCTTCAACTCACTGCTAACTGTAACTTGGGTTACATTCAATAGACAGCTACACAAAGGCTCAGAGCACATGTGTGAATATAAATGAAGAGTGTGTAGAGTTTGTGTAGATGGCTGTGCAGAGAGGCTGTAATGCAGACATTTCAACGCAGATTATTGCTTAATTATTTATGTTCACTTTCATTTGTAGCTTCTGATGCTGTAATAACAATAAAAAAAAAAAATTATTAATTGGATGAAGTGATTCAGATGGCTACGCTAATACAGTGTCAATGCTACTTGTCTCTCTAAGTAACAATGTCAAATCGTCAAGGCCTATTACTACTTTCATGTTGTTATAAAGGATGTCCTGACAGAGGAAGTGGTATCGTTTGTGTGGTAGCGAGACTGTTGGGCATAGATTCAACAAAATACTCATATGTGTAGACACATATGAGTACGTACATACTAGCTTCATATGCTTTGTTTTAGTGTTTCTGTCAGGTTTCATCTCTCTCCAACACATTTAATTTATGCTACAAACCAAAACAGAGACAGCAGATAATATAAAACTTTTGATATCATGCCTTTCAGTCAGCAACACATCATGTCTATCCTTCTTTATATTCTTGTGTATTTATCACCACTGACATGGGTTGAATATTAAAAAGTCAGACAGTTTACAGTTACATATTATCCAGCATAAGGGGAAAAGCCTTAAGGCACACTGAGCACGGATTAGCTTCTCTTATTAGATCACTGACCTAATGTTTTGGATGAAACTTTCTAGTAGAACCAACTTTGTTAGATTTTTCAGTTTTGCTCCTTGAAAAATTTGTGAAAATAAAATCGTGTTTGAGTCCACAGTTCCTCCCAGTTACTAGGGACATTGTTTTGAAAACAACATCTGTCTTTACTTAGTTCTCTCATACTGCCCTGCTTTATACGGAAAGATTAAACAGGACTTTCCACAGTGGATGTTGCACTGGGTGTCTTGGGAGAAGTGGCATTTATAGTATGATGTTCCACCAGTGTTTTCTTTTTTTTGTAAGTGTAATGTGGTCAGCAGTGGTAGTAAATTCTATTGACTGTCGCATAAATATTTTGTGGAAACACTGCAGTGAAGTAATAAGCATTGTCATTCAGTGACGAGTCTTTCCAGGGAGTAACATGTTGTAACATTGTGCTGGGCAAAAAAACAGTTTAAAAAAAGGCTGCATGATTTGAGGAACAAGCTTCTGATAGACTATGAGGTCAAACCATGAGAGTGGAGTGATGCTGAGTTACAGATAATTAAGGAAACATAAATGAGGCAGAACATTTTTGTCCTGATTTATTAGAAATGGATAAACAAAAAAGTTAGTTTAGTAAAGCTATCTATTGTGATAATCAATTATTGTACAAATTTAAAATATTACTCACAGATACATAAATCATTGTCAGTTGCAGTTTAAATGAAAAAAGATGATATGATAAAAGGCGACTAAGGCTAATGGTTACTTAAGAACACCCTAATCTGACCTGACCCTACACGTTAAGCCACAGTTAACAAACTCTGCCCATATATTAAGACAAATGAAGAGTAAAAGGTGGATTACAGCCAAATGCAATTTGACGACAGCATTAGAATCACCATTTAAATTATAATAATATTCATAAGGATCTAATATGTGGCTTTACAATGTGCTGATCCAGTTCTTGCCACCTGTGTACGTTCATTCATGGTATGGCTTGTTTTCACAGTTTACCCAGAGGAGTTCTTACCAACATATCACTCTATTAAAGAAGGATCGACAGTCGCAAAAGCACAGCAGGTGAGTCAACATAATCCTCTGGTTAAAATCAAATATGTGATATCTGTGGATTTATTGATTGATTGACTGATTGTGTTAATTTACTTTTTTGCATTGATCAGTCAGTGGGAGCTTATGGGTGTAATTGGGTCAATATATAATTGATCTTGCATACATCTTTATTAAAAGTTAATTTAAAAAAGAATAATGTTTTTTATGTTCATTATGATCATGTCTTTTAAAATTCCATTATTTAATTAAGGAAACAATCACTTATTAATAAATAATGAGTAAATAATTTTATTTTTTTTTTCATTTCATTTCATTTATTTCGTTTCGAGCTCATGCACTCCAGGACGGTGGCAATTTCATATACATGTACAATAATCAATACTTTTCATATACATCTCATACATGTGTACACAGACATACA
>JAPTGZ010000005.1:28028810-28046233 GCA_029814645.1 Fowleria isostigma | reverse complement strand
GTGTCATTTCCATTATGTCCTGAAAATTTTCTCAAAATCTGTCCAGTAGTTTTTGCGTAAAGTTGCTAACAGACAGACAGACAGACAGAGAGAGAAACTGACAGACAGACAGACTGCACTGAGCGCACTGACCCGGTACCTGGCCCCTCCCCCCTGCTGCACACACACAGCTCAGTGAAGTACAGGTAGCCCGCCCATACCTATGGAGAAGAGGAGAAACATGACTTGCACCTGAATTAGTGCATATGAACAAGAGTAAAATGTTGGATCACTCCCAAAATCTAATCGATTGTTTCTTGTGTCATTTCTATCATTTCCTGAAAATTTCATTCAAATTCGTTCAGTAGTTTTTGCATAAAGTTGTTAACAGACAAACAGACAGACAAACGCCGGCAAAAACATAACTTCCTTGGCAGAGGTAACAATGTGTAAATGATATGTAAGTGAATGTGAATGATGTATCTTATATGCAGCAGATTACAGAATCATACCTCTGACTGTGTGGCTGTAGATGTAGTTTTATCTCAGTGTAAAAGTGAATAAATTTATTATAAATTCCTATTTTTCTGATGTGTTATTACTTCTGCTGACAACATAACTTGATTTAATTAAGGGTTCCCATGGGTCTTGAATTTACATGTCTGTATTTAATACCTTAAAAAAGTCTTTAAAAGGTATGAAATTTGATGTGGTAGGTCTTAAGTTATGGTGTTATGGTACTGAATTAAAATGTGTCTGGGAAATATCCCAACTAGAGAGAAAGTACCGTTAGCAAACTCAGTTCCACCCATTCCAACCCGACAATATATACTGAAATTGGGAACCAGTTATTGTTAACTTTGCAGCACCTGGTGAGGAATGATCACAAAACATTCAGTTCTGTGTACAGTATGTATGTAATATTCAATCTCTGCTGATGCAAAAAAATACATTTTTCTAAATTCTAGGAGTCACACATTTTTTGCCAGTGTGGCCATGAAATGGGCTGTAAAATGGGCATTAAATTCTGTTCTAAGTAGTCTTTAAAAGGTCTTAAAAAGTCTTAAATTAAACTTGTAGAAACCTGTAGTTACCCTGTAAATTTCACGTCTTTTCTTTTCAACCAACAGAGCTTCCACGTACGAAGACAGACTATGAGAACAGCCTGACTCTGAAGATGTTCCTTTTTCAGTTTGTCAACTATTATTCCTCATGTTTCTACATTGCTTTTGCTAAAGGAAAAGCAGTCGGCTTTCCTGGACAGCCTGTTTATCTCTTAGGAAAATACAGGAATGAGGAGGTTCGTAAGAAGTTGGTTGTATTCGTTGTGTCTTCCATATTTAATTCTTAAGTGGCTTTCTTTTTGTCAGACAAGTAAATTTTTAGAGGAGATGTTTTTTTACCTGCTGACGGTTTCGGCTGAACCTCCAGCCTTCATCAGAGCTGTCAAATATCTGTTGCTGACGTGTCCTTAAAACAGTTCTGCAACGGTGGCGGGGGAGTGGACAGCAGGCACGGCCGGGTCGGGAACTTTTATTGTGAAGGGTTCCCAGTCCAATCCCAGTCTAAAAATGCACTTGTCTGACAAAAAAAAAAGCCACTTAAGAAAAAAAAAAAAAAAAAAGATGAGGAAGTACGCGTTTGCTGCTCATGTGTTACATCCTGTGTTCTCAGGTTGCTTGTTTTATTCCTCATAATGATTGCTTTGCTCTGTCAGTGTGATCCTGGTGGTTGTCTGATTGAACTGACAACTCAGCTCTCCATCATTATGGGAGGGAAAGCGATCTGGAATAACATCCAAGAGGTTTTGTTACCGTAAGTATTAGGAGTCTACAGCTGTTTTGGGCGTCAGTGCCACTGAGTTAATATTGTAAAATATATCAACCCTTTCTGTCAACCGCAGTCATGCCTATGTGTCCACCTCTCCACAGGTGGGTGAAGAATGTCTTTTTCCGCTATTGCAAGAGCGTGTCCTCAAATAGTGGACTTCCTCGGTGGGAACAGGACTACCAGCTTCAGCCCATTTCAAAACTAGGACTTTTCTATGAGTATCTCGAGATGGGTAAGAGGGAAATGTCTTCTTCTGTTACAGTTGCACAAATGGTTTTATCACCTATTCTAGTCATACACATTGTTTTTAAATATTTCTAGTCAAATACAAGCATTTCTTTGCCTAGCACTTATATCATGTTCAATGACAATAAAATCTAATCTAATCTAATCTAATCTAATCAAGTTTCACATCTTTGAGGCTGACTCAACGTAAAACTCAAGTCAACACAGCCAGACCAGAGTTTCTTACTAATAGGGACAGGCATTTTAATGACATTTTTTCTAGTCAAAATATCAAGCCTATTTAAGTCAATTAGACCTGACGTTATTGTTAACACGTGCCCTCGACCCAAACCAAAATTATAATAGTAAGGAAAAAAACTGACCATGCTGATGAAAACACGATACTTCTTTCAGGTTTTTATATAATAATTAAAACAGAATTCTACTCTATTTCTGTGATGAGATCCTCTTAAATCCATAGATGATTACTTAAGTCACTGTTGTAGCTGATATCTGAGCTGTTGCACTACTTTCTATCTTGTCTCTTCCAGTCATCCAGTTTGGCTTTGTGACCCTTTTTGTGGCTTCCTTTCCACTGGCTCCGGCTTTGGCTCTGGTCAACAACCTGTTTGAGATTCGAGTCGATGCTTGGAAAATCACCACTCAGTTTCGTCGCATGGTGCCTGAGAAAGCGCAGCATATAGGCGCCTGGCAGCCCATTCTCCAAGGCATTGCCATCTTGGCAGTAGCAACAAATGTAAGCAACACCAACAAATTTAATGGTACCTAATCTAAATATGTAAAAGGTGAATCCTTTTTGCAGCTCCCATGATCTTAGGTTGGTTGTGAACGGCCAAAGTGTAATGACGCGAACGGTGATTGTAACTAAACCGACTCGTCCTGATGTTTCAACAGGCCATGATCATTGCTTTTACATCAGATATGATTCCACGTTTGGTCTACTATTGGTCATTTTCTGTGTACCCATATGGAGAGGGTAATAATCACACCATGGCAGGCTACATCAACAGCTCCCTGTCTATATTCAACATCAGCGACTTCCCTGAGGAAAGCAGGCCTTTGAGCTCATCCTACAACATTACCATCTGCAGGTAATCTTCACCCCAGCTTTCATCCATTTAGAAAAGTCTGTTTTTCTGCACGATTAATTTTACTCTTGGTTTAATGCAAAATTAAGTAGATCACTTTGGAAAAGATGTGTGTAATTAGCTATGTATTTGTGTGTTTTTTAGGTATAGAGATTTTCGGTATCCTCCTGGGCACTACCGGCAGTATGAGTACAATGTCCACTACTGGCATGTAATTGCTGCCAAAATGGCTTTTATAATTGTTGTAGAGGTGAGTATGGTCACAAAAAATTTCCCTGAAACTAAAAAAAAAAAAAAAATTACATCCATAATAATAAATGTACAGTAACATACAGTTGCAGAAAAATTATTAAACCATCAAAAGTCATCAAAAACAATGGTTATACAATCAAGTACTAACTCCTGTGTGTATCATGTGACTAAAACAGACAGAAAAGAAAACATAGAATGTCTAAAAGCACTGTTTTTGTCATAGCTATTAATGTAAGAACTTATGTGATTTTGATTATTATTAAGAAAACCATGGAAAATGGATAGATAACAGCTCTGAAATTAAACTCTTATGAGCTGTTTTTGTTGTTATCATTATATTTGTCCAAACAAATGTACTTTTAGTTGTATCAGGCATTAAAATGAACAAGAAAATGAAGAAAGCATAGGGTCTAATCATTTTTTCCGCAACTGTAAGTGTTAACACAGTCAGCTACATTCCCTTCCTTTGAATAAAAAACACCAATACATGTCTTTTATTCTCTTCACACAGCACGTTGTTTACTTCACCAAGTTCATCCTGTCCTACGTGATCCCTGATGTCCCATATACTGTCAAAGAACAAATCAAACGAGAGAAATACTTGACCCAAGTTATCTTGCATGAGACCAACCTCAAGCTGGTCACCAAACGTATGAAACCAGGCCACGAAGAAATGACAAGCTCACTGGTGAAGTTGCCACCGGAGGAGTTGGATCTGGATTTCTGACACAAGAAAAACAGAGTGCGGTGTCTGTGAATTTTATATAACTAGAAGAAGAAATGCAGACGTGTCACAAAAGCTGAGTCCGCTTCTCCTTTGTCCCCGTCCACTGTGTTTTCTCCACAGATGCCCTAAATGTGTCGTTATTGCTGTTTTTTTGTGATGAAATTGTCCTGTTAGACTGACAAGAAGAGTGGATACAGAGTAGGGACGAAGCTGATAATCAATTTGATGATCATTATCCTGTTTACCTTAATGAGCACATTGTGTGAGTCTGTTTAGAAGTATCTTTTAACATTTTTAAGCAACAAAATGAGACTTAAAAATAGAATTAGGGTTCTGATCCCAGCTGGAATAGGCACCACCGTCCCACAGATTACACAGTTCAGAAAATGAATCAATGAATGAGAAACAGAACTACACATCCAGACTTTTATCAGGTTCATTCACTAATTAAATATTTTTGTGAGCAACATGCAGAGCTACAGTGAAGCATGGGTATCAACCCAGCACCAAAATCACAACAAATTTGTTGCATGTCTTTTGGTTCATGACTTAATTTGTTTTTAGCGTGATTGTATCCCTGATAACAATAGGTGCTTCACTGCATCCAAGGATTTACAGCACACACAGGGTGTCCCGGTGCAGGACAATATCTGTATAAAAAATATCAGTATTAGTAGATACAAGAGATAAATGGATGTGTGTTTAAGTGCATTTTTTTGACTGTCATCTGTTCTTACTGACCACTAAATATTAGTTAAATTGCTCATAACAATACAAAATTTTCTATATTTAAGTGCCTTAAGATCAATAAGCCTTAGAGACTTTTTTAGCTGTATTGTTCAGGGAATTTACTGTAAATGCAACCAAAGACACAATGTTGAGGTTTGAGATATCAAAGTTTACAAGTGCACAAGAGTGGTTTGAGATTGTGAAGTTTTCCACTTTTAACTAATACAGTTCGCTTAAGATGTATTTTTCATTAATTTAACCCACTGCAGCCCAGTTGCTGATGTATAATCTTCTCCCACCTCTGTTTCACTATATGGACACCCTCTGTGCTGTTATGTACTTTTTACTTTGTTTGTCCTATGATATGACCACTGCACTGCAGAACATGTTTTATCCTGTGATAAAAGAAACAGTAGATATCTTCTTCTGTATAGATCCTGAAATCTTGTATTGCATTTTTCCACCATATTATTGCCTCCTTTTATGTGATATAAACAATGGTACTATAACCACATATACACTAAGGATGCAAACCTGTCTTCTGTTTGTATAAAATATTGGGGGTTTTTTTATATTAAAGTATGCCTTTCTTCTTTCTTTTCTGGCTGTATTTTAACACAAAGGCATGTATTTTACAACGCCTATTCCAAAATATTAGGATGCTGGGTAATATAGATTAAAATAGTGATTTTGATATTTTCACAGCCATATTTTATTCATAATAGAACATGGAAAAAAAAATCAAAAGTGTAAAATAAGAATATGAACAATCTCCACAAAGCTGGTGCAGAGCAACAAAAGGAGGGAAAATTCAATAGTACCAAAGAGAAACAGCAGGAGGAATATTTCAACAATTGGCAACAATTCAGGAACACAGCTGGGTGTAAGTACATCTTTAAGAGAGGTGGCATCTCTCAAAATGACAGATGAGATGAGGTTCACTATTGTGCAAAAAAAAAAATTGCAACTATAGATTGTGAGGAAAATTTCAGAAAAATGTCACATTTGATTATGAAGACTTTGAAAGCTAAAAATCAGTACTAGATGCCCCCCCACATCTGTGGACCCTCAGGTGATACTACATCAGAACCAAGCATTATTCTGTAATGGAAACCATTGCATAAGCTCAGGAACACTTCCAAAAGTCACTGTGTCTGTCATCTTCAAATGGTTAAAGGTTAAAGTTCTAACATGCAGAGATGGAGGTGTATGTGAACAATTCACAAATGTTACTGTCTTTTGTGGGCCAAAGCTCATGTAAAATGGATGGGGACAACATGGAAAACTGGTCAGACAAAGCATAAGTTGAAATTGTTTTTGAACATCATGGACACCGCTTCCTCCAGACTAAAGAGGAGAGAGAACATTCTACATGTTATCAGTGCTCAGTTCAAAAGATTACATGTCTGATGTTATGGGGGTGCATTAGTGAAATGGGCAACTTGCACATCTTGAGAGGCTGAAAGGTAAACCGATTTTAGAGAAATATATGCCCCAATATTTCAGCAGGACAGTGCTCAAACTCCATATTTTATAACAGCATGGTTTCAAAGTTACAAGAGTACAGATGCTGCACTGGCTTTCCTGCAGTCCAGGCTTTGCAACTACTGAAAACATTTGGTGACTCAAACAAAAAATACAACAAACGACCCTGCACAACTGAGCAGCTAGAGTGCTGTATCAGACAAGAATAGGACAACAGTCCTCTTAACTTAGTTTTCAGACACTTGCTGGCTGCTAGTTAAAGAAAAGGGGAGCCTACACGGTCCTGTACCCCAACATTTTTTTTTTCTGATAAGTGTTTCTGTCATCAAATTCTAAATCTTTAATCCTTATTTTTTCCATTTCATATGCTTTCTGTTATTTCGTGAATAATATATGTTAAGGAAGTTTCTACATATTTTTCTTACGTTATTAACAATTTATACGTTTTTATTTACAATTTACGTTGTCGATATTCTTTTTAAAAAGTTATTTATTTTATTTATTTTTTGAGGGGGTAGGGGAGATTGAGCTCATGTTTAACACTCTTACTTTGCTTGACTTCTGAATGAGAAATTATGACACTAATTTTTTTTTAACCTTTCACAATGTTTCACTTTTTATATCGCATACCTAACTAATGATAATTGCATGCTGCTTCCGAAATTCTTAAATAGATACAGAATTTGCATAACCTCAAACATCTTTTTCTATCATGTGAAAAGTAAAGCTTTATTATTCATTTGACGTTTGTTATGTTTTTTACACTGACTGCCCCATCGCATTTTGAGCAGGCGTTCATTGAACGCTTCTGCTGACGTCATCCAGATGCGACACAGGTCCCCAGTTTTTAACACATGTATGCATGGTCTGAGGTAAAATATCCTGGTCAGCCTATACGTGCTGGTATTTTTTATCGCTTTTGATCGCTAAATATAGTTACCTCTACAGAATGAGCTCACAGATAACTTGTGTTGGATGGGTAAAGCGTGGCGTTGCCAAGGAAACTCCGGACAAAGTAAGTATCGTGTTAATCTATCTAATGATGCTAATGTGTCAACAACGCATCTGTGTTATTGTAACAAAAAAAAGACAACAGTAAATGATGCCTTTTGTTTGTAATCTTTTGATTGCTTTATTCGTCCAGATGAGGAATATGACATTAATAAAAGACTAAAAAATAAAAGCTGAATACTAAGAAGACAAGACCAAAACACAATAAAGAGATGGGATCATGCAAACATACTGTAGTTGATCACTAAACACTACAACTATCAGACTTTTAAATCAACTGAATGCAGTTTTTCAAGACTGTAGAGTTAACAAGTGGTAAATAATAGACAATATACCCTGTACTCATGCATCTAATCAGCAATTTGAATTTCTATGTTACCTGTTTTTAACTTTAGGTTGAGTTAAGCCAAGAGGAGTTGCAGCGCATCATTACTGAAGCAAAAGAAGAGCTGGGGTACGTTGAAAGAAAACCTGACATCAGATTGTGTTACTAAGATATGTTTTGGTTGAAGTTTAAATGCTTAGAAGTGTTTGTACTGTTTAATTATTCTTAATCAGAGAACAGGCAGCTGAGGAAGAGGAAGAAGATGAAGAGGCCATTGGTGATGAGCAAAACCCCAACAGTGTCACAACAGGTGTGGCTGAAACTACAAAGGATGAGAATGAAGAAGGAAAGGAGGAAGATGAACTAGCAGAGTATGGCCTGGACAAATATGATGAAGAGGACTTAGGTGAGGGGGTTAGGTTCACAAATGCCTCCTCCCATTGGTTTTACATCAATTTTCATCTCCTCTGTAATTTAGGGTTAATATTTACTCTGTATTTCCTTAATCCAGTGACGGCCAATCTCGGTGATAGTCTGGCAGGACTTACGGTGTTCAGTTCCAACCAGGAGGATCCTTATATTACCATCAAAGATACAGTGAGTGTCATGATTTGGTGAATATTAGGCCTTCACAACAACAGGAAAATTTCAAATGTCCATTAATGTCTGAACATGATTGTACATTACACTGCTATGATGGAGTACAACTGTGATATAAATTTCCCAAAATTATTGACTTTAGGGAATTGGAGTGATTTAGGAAAATATAGAATTTGCTGTGTGAAACTAAGATGCTAATTTTAGTTTATGAAAGTTGAATTGTTCACCTATCTGTCTTTGCTTTTTGCCTGCAGGACCAGTATGAGCGAGAAGATTTCCAAATAAAGCCAAATGACAATCTCATAGTCACAGGCAAGGCAGACAAGGATTGCTGCAATTTAGAGATTCATGGTAATTCTAAAACTTTTTTGTTTACCTAACCCTCATTATGGATCCTCGTCACAACTTTTCAAAGTATTATTTGTAGAAAAATCCTAAATCTGTCAGTGGCTGCCTTTTTTCAGTGTATAACTCTGAGGAGGATTCTATTTATGTTCATCATGATATTCTGCTGCCGGCCTACCCACTATGTGTGGAGTGGCTGAACTTTGACCCAAACCCAGAAGAAGCACTAGGTAACGTTAAAGTAGTGTTCAACATTTGTGACCCATTCAGCTGAACCTCAAACACTACCTGTTGATCCAAACTGCTGCATTTGCCTGACCTGGTGTTTCTCTCTTTCAGCTAACTATGTGGCTGTGGGCAACATGACTCCACAGATCGATGTGTGGGACCTGGATGTTGTGGACTGTTTAGAGCCAGTCTTCTCCCTGGGAAGCAAAAAGGCCTCAAAAAAGAAAAAGAAGAATAAGAAGGTACATGCCTGTTACTTTTATTTAATCAAGCTGAGCAGCTCAAGTTGCATGGGCTTGGTCAGGAATTGTTTTGTGATTGTTGCCTAACTAGACTCAACGAAGAAGACATTTTTAATCTAGCATTATATCTTTAAAATGTCACACACATTTCCTACATCTTTTGTGGTGATACCAGGGGGCAGCAGTAGAACCTGTTGAGGGGCACACTGATGCAGTACTGGATTTATCTTGGAACAAACTCATCAGGTCTGTCCTTTTAAGAGATCATTATGACCAGTGTGTTTTATTTGTTCAAGTACAGTGAAAAAAATCTCAGTGAGTTATTCTCGAGGCTTAACTCAGTATCCTTAAGCTGTGTGTTAAACTCTGTGTAACTATGGCTATGCAGTATAGTCCTCCAAAATAAATGGCATCTTCTGCCTCTTAGGAATGTACTGGCCAGTGGTTCAGCAGATGACACCATCATCCTGTGGGATCTGTGTCAAGGTAAACCAGCAACAACTCTGCGCAAGCACACTGATAAGGTATTTACACCAAACAGAACATCACTGAGTAGAATTCATAATGTGTATTTGCTTCAATGACTCCATATGTTGCAGGTTTCTAATCTAAAAACATATCTTTTAGGTTCAAACGTTAACATTCCACCCATTTGAAGCACAGACTCTGATATCTGGATCATTTGACAAGTGGGTGTCTTCAGTGTTAAACAGAAGGTTTATCTGTAGTTTCACAGTGGGGTTTTAATTGACATATTCTTCTTTGCAGGACAGCTATCCTGTACGACTGCCGTAGCCCAGACAACAGCTATCGGAGTTGGAAGTTTAGTGGTCAGCTGGAACGTCTGGTCTGGAACCAATTTTCACCCTGTAATTTCTTGGTAGGTCTTTTCCTGCGTTTGTTCAATAATGGTGGTTCATGGGAATACTTGAGTAACAGTGAGTCACAGCGACATTACTTTATTATATGTATTTAACTGTGGAGCAAAGATGTTAACAATTTGTTTGATCAGAGTTAACACATCTACACACAAGGTACTGTTAAAAGCTTAAATGGTTGTAAATTGATGTTACAAATGCAGCAGAACTGTGTGCTTTTCTTGCGGCTACTGTTGAATATATACATTATTTTCTAGTAAACTGCTTAATATTGATGGTTTGTGAAGCTCAGTTGTTAACTTGAGCATGTGTTTGTGTTTCAGGCCAGTACAGAGGATGGTTTTGTCTACTGTCTAGATGCACGTTCAGATAAACCCGTGTTCACACTGAGGGCACACGATGAAGAAGTATCAGGTTAGTTGAGCTGTGTCTGTGTGAGATATATCAAAGGAAAGCAGTCTCTGCTGTCAAAGACTGCTATTTTTAGTTTATTTAAATTCGGTGTTTTCGACCTTTGAACACTTTCTTTTGCTCATTCATTCTGTTATGCTTCAGTTAATATTGAGTAAGTCTTGATTAAATGTAAAGCAGGCCTAAGGTGGGATGATCTACTTGTGAGCTTCTCAATTTTCCTGCAGGGTTGGACCTCAGTAGTCAGATTAAAGGATGCCTCGTCACAGCGTCTGCTGACAAACATGTTAAGATCTGGGACATTTTGGGAAACAAACCCAGTCTTGTGCACTCGCGAGATATGAAGATGGTAAGAGCTCATGTACTGAGTGTTTTGATTTGAGTTGATTTCAGATTGTCATTCATCTCTGAAGTGTGATGCATGGTAAACGCTGTATGTATATAAATACACAAACGCACATGTTAGTTTCTCAACCTTTTTTCTCTGTTTTATCTCCTCTTTTTTTTCCTTAATAGTTTGTTTGATATTACACTGTTTGGTTGACCTTTGTTGTTATTATTTTGATCTTCAGAAGTCTTGTAACAACATACTTTGTCACCTGTGTACAGGGAGTGGTGTTCTGTGCCTCCTGTTGCCCTGATCTTCCCTTTGTTTATGCCTTTGGGGGACAGAAGGATGGCTTGCGGATCTGGGATATAAGTGATGTTGCTGCAGGTATAATATGTAGTTACATACACTTTAAAAAATATATACTCATATACAGGATGTAGATTTTTTTTTCTTTTATTTATTTTTTTTTGGTTGAGACTCCCATTTTTTTAAAAATTATTTGGCATCATATAATAGTTGATATCTTTATAACTATTTGTTTGCAGTGACAGAGGTATTTGGCAGCCGAGAGCGTTTGGTGGTGAATGCAGGATCACAGGCGTCCAGCACTGCAGCCTCAGCAGACATGGAAGTGTCCTAACAATGATCTGGATTTGGCACAAATGAAGCCTGTCGACATGAGTAAACTGAACTTTACAAGAAATACGTCATGCTGCTCAGCTTGTTTGCCCTGTTTCTTGTAACGCAGCATTTAACAACAAAGAATTGGAAGCTGTTGTCGCAAAACTTGACAGAGGTGCCTGAGTCCAAACTGGGCCTGATGTTGGTTCAGATTTTCACTCAGCAGTCATGGGACATTCAAAGACATTTTAAGAAAAACAACAATGTTCCTTATATTCATAGTAATAAATATATATGATTCATATTTTTATGTTGTTTTTTTATTTTTGGTGGAAGCTGTTATGAAACATCTGACAGCTTAAACAGTTTTATTTGATTCTTGATATTTGTTTTAGGTTCCCTCAGTTTGGTTTTCTTCATTGACAATTGTAATATTCTACTAAATTTGTTAGATGAATGACTACTTTAGAGACTGATTATGCTTATCTGGGTTTCCTGGTAATAAAATGTAAAATAAAATATTACAAGAATATTGCATACAAACACAGACCAATAAAAGAAAACTCAAAAATGTTTGAATTTATGTTTTCTTTATTCTGTTCTGATAAAACAATTACATGAAAAAACAAAACATTGGTAAATGAATAGATTTGTTTCTCACTTTTAATGTTGTGCACTTAACTATATTTATAAAAGTCTGTGATTCTATGAGCTTGTACGGGTTTTATACATTTGGACAGATTCTAGTAGTTAGAAACTGTCATACTAAAGATTATCCAAACATCTGTTTGGAAAAATTAGTGACTGAGTTAATATAAAATACAGTATATTTAAATAATATAATTACTTAATCTTTGATATTTTTATTTTGTTTCACAAAGCCATACATAGCCACTCCATATTCCACTGCTTATCATGGTTTCATATTTTTATACTTAGTTAAGATCTGTATTTTTATGGTAGGTTTGTATTTTTACACTTTTATATTTCCACTTTTACATTTTTTTATATTACGTTTGAATATTGACATTTTTTAATCTCAGTCACTTTACACTTTATATCTCGTGTATATATATATTTATATTTATGTGTATGTATGCGCCTATGCGTGTGTGTATGTATGTATGCACATACATATATGTACATACTATATGTTATTAATTTTCAAGTGTTCACTTGCTGCTAAAACTACATATATTTTGACATTTCTTGACTATTTCAAGTAAAATATTTAAGTTTGTTACTGACTACTGGCAGACACTTAAGCGTACTTGATGCAAGAACCCCTTGGAGTGCACACAAATCTCGTGATGATTTTACAATGACAATAAAGGCGATTTTGATTCTGATGAATTAAATATTTTGCGATAAAAGCATACATAAAATACACAAGGGCTATGAAGCTGTTAACTTGGACAGCTTAATCGTCGCATATTAATTAAAACAATGGTTTTATTGTTCTGTTTGTAAAAGAATGCTGGTTTTCAGATGACCGTCCATGGGAGGATAAAGCGGAACTAAATATCTGGTCCGTGTGTAAAGCCGGTGGTATAACTGTGATGCAAAGCCGAATTTAACTGAGCATGGCTTCAGGTCATTTGTGTAAACTACACTGTCTTTTATCGCGAATTTCTTATGGAGCTACATTACGACATGTACAGAGTAAGTTTTGTTATTGTTCATTTTATAACGCATTTATTAAAAATCACATTGTTGGTGCAGAGTTAAGGCGTAGTCACATTTAACACAACAACAGAGCAAGGAAAGCTAACTGGCTAACCTTGACTAGAGGAAAGCGAAAAATCTGTTATGATTTGGTGTTCTACCAAAGTTACAGTCATATTTGTGGTACTTTTTATGTGTACTATATACAGTTTGAACAGCACTAGTGATTGAGGAAGTAACGGTTTGAGCACATTTGTAAGTTTATCTTGTTAGCAGCAACATCATAGTATTAAAAGTGGACATGTCTTCAAGAAGAGATTTCACCAGATTGAAATTTTAACGAGTATTTGTTTTCTGTGACTAAGAATGTAAAAAATAATCATTAATCTCCAAGATGTAGAAAATATATGCAGAAGGTTAACCATTGACACCAACAGGGGACTTAGAATGGCCAGTTAACTTATGATTCTGCCTCCTATGCTTCCTGTTTGTCAGTGTTGTCATCGTAAATGAAATCTAGTATTAAATTTACGTACCTGGTTGAAGAAAGGGGGCGACAAAAGTGCATGTCTTTGTACTGTGGGAGGAATAGGAGTCTTCTTCCTTTAGTGTTGGTGCCGGGATGGGCTCCAGCGAACCTGTGAAAGATTAAATCAACAGTTGATCATCTTTTCTCATGTTTGTGAAACTGGTCTGTGTGTTTCAGCCTGTTTGGTGCCAGTTCGACAGAAGTCCTTCCGTCCCCCACTTGATGACCCCAACTGGTATGTAAAAAAAAAAACCCTGACATGAGTTTAGGTACTGAAAACTGTGAAATAGATCCATGGGAAATTACTGCATGTTTTTGTCTCTCATTAATAAAATATCTGCAGCTACATTATGTGTACCAGATAAACCAAAAAAGGTTCTTTTTCATACTATAAATGAATTGTATGTTTTTAAGTATTGTTCTACATCATTAACTGAGTGTAATGCTGAACAATTTTACAAAACCTTATAAAAATATAGACCCAAGAAAAAACAAGCATGTTGAAGTAGTTTCGTCTTTTAAATGTGTATTTGGAGAAAAACATTGACCTTTTTATCGGTTTCCTTTAGTCCTGTGAAAATTGGTGTGACGTCAGATGGGAAGACTGTCGTGTGCTACCACCCTACTGTGGACATTCCCTATGAGCTCACTCAGGTAGGGGAATGACTGCACAAATGATGACTACTGAACAAAGAAATTCAAGTTTTTTTGTTAGAATACAACACTGATAAATGTATTGTTCAGAAGCCAATTAAGTAGCAAGGGTTTCCAAATCATCATCAGTTCATGCAGATTGTATGATGCATCAATATACACATGAATAATGTTAATTAGGTCTTGGGTGTTTTGAGTGGAAATACACTGGCATAAACAATTGGGAGTACTGCACCCAATGATGCCTGTAAAAGTAAGTCATAAAATGTTCACCTGGTTACATTTTCAACACACCAGTCCTTACAGAAGATCTCGGAGCCATTAACTTATTGCTACTACCATCACCTACATCCCTTAAGTTAAAAGTCTAGAAAAGGCCAGACATAGAAAATGCTAGCTCATGAATCCATCATTAGATATTTGAGGAAACAATTTTGACACAGGAAGCAAGTTAGATTACAATCTTAAATCAGTCTGTATTCTGTACACATTTTTTTTTTTTGTGCATTTACATGCATAACCATGAAGGAAGTTATTTTCATATTGTTAAATGTATAGATATGTTGGAGGAATCCTTGCTGATGATGTTAATTGTCTGTAGCCTATAGAACGGCCTGATCCCCTGAGTAACGCAGCTGAGACACATGACCAGGTTTTAAAAGCCCATCTGAGCAAGGAGACGCTGAAAGGCAAACCGGGACCCACGATAGAGGAGCTGAGCAAGATGTTTTTCACCACCAAGCATCGGTGGTATCCAGTAGGACAGTAAGTACTCACTGTGAATGGCACAGTTGACTGATTTGTATCTTTATGCTACTAATCTTATTAGAAATTAATTAATACTGCATCTTATAAGTTGCCCTGCACCCAAACCACAGTTGATTTGAAGAACCGCAGTAAATGATGAGCTGAGTTGTAAAGACTGATGCAGTGGAAACAACTGTGGTTTGTCTAATACAGGGGTCAGCAACCTGCAGCTCTTTCGTCCTTCTGCCGTGGCTTTTGTAATATCAAAATAAAACATGTTTAATTTTTTGTCATTCAATAAAATAATAGTGAAGGTTTAAAACATTAATTCCATTTGTTAGTGGACGAGGTTAAAGACTGTAATCTGATAGTGATGCGTTGGTCATGACCGTAACAAGTGAATGATAGGAGCTGGTGTCCTGTCGAAGCTCCTCCTACCACAACCCGACACACACCCGTATTTATACATGTCCAAGCCTCACCTGCCCATACCCACATACACAGTAACTCACTTTTAAGGGCTTTGTTTTTGGATAAAACACACACCATCAATAAATCTGTAATATGTGCTGCTCAATGGTGTCTTTGTCCGGAGGTGAACTCACTTCAAAATAAAACAAACCGGATGTGGATCACCCACCATCAAATTAGATGACCATCATCATTAAATGTGCTGTCCTGACAATTATTTTTATCCATAAAGAATAAAAGATCAATGCCCTAGCCTTGCCCACTAACCCTACATTTTGTTTAATTTTACCCATGCCCGAACCTGCAAATTTTTTATTTATTTTTTTTTAACTCATCCCCGCATGTTTTTGTGGGTTACCTGTGCATACCTGACCCGGTGCAAGACTCTGATACATAACATTAAGGTAAAAAATTATATATGCAGTGTTCATTTTAGTGTCTAAAAGGTTTTGTGGCTCCCTGTGTTTTCTTTTTTGTGGGAAACGGGTCCAAGTGGCTCTTTGAGTGTTCAAAGCTGCCGATCCCTGGTCTAGTAAGAGAAAAGTAAAGCTGTCCTGATTTTTACTGCTCATGCCTGGTCTAGGTGACAAACTGGCAGTCAGGAGCAAAAGGTCAGCAAGGAGTTTGACTAAAATCAGAATTTACTAAGGAGAAGATAAGGGTTGTTCTTGTCTCTAAAACACTGATCCTTTGGTTTATATGTTTGAGCACTTCTCAGTAATTGTAATCAAGAATACCATCCTCCTTATTTACCACTATTCTGTCAGGACACATGGTTGTTTCAATATTTATCTATAATAATGAATGACTTGACAGAAAAAAGTAAGTTGCTTCTTATGCTCTTCTGTTTCACCATTTATAGGTACCACACAAGACGCAAAAAGAAGGATCCCCCAAAGGACAGATAGGTGAAGGCCACAGTTATGCAGCTACAAATAATGTTTATGTTATTGCCACAGTTATGTATAATAAACTGTTAAACATTAAGTTAGCTGTCATGTGTTTGTGAGTCAGTGTTTTTAACATTATAATAACATGTTTTATATGATAGGCTTGTCTCGGTATGCCATAATTCCTGATGAAAATCCTTGTGATATCTGTGTGAGAAATAATACTATTGTTCTTTGTATTTATATAATATCATGCTTAAAAAGAAGGTGATGCTTGTTGATCACATCTTAGATTATAACATAACATACAACATTTTGCTGAGTTTGCATTTGTGTTTAGATACAATTTAATCAAGACACATTTTCTATCCAATAGAAAATAATTTCAAAACAATAGCAAAGTTTAAAATAAAATGTTTTTTTTCCCAAGTACTTGTTTGAGAGAGACATGCATCAAAGAAACAGATTAATAGACTAGCTGTTCTTGCAGATTAAAAGCACCATTAATAAGTGATCATGCACTTAAATGTTAAAGTGTACTACATTTTGATTTGCATGGACACTCAGAGATGGAGTAAAGATATTACGTCTTTTCTTTAGATGTGAAGTTTCCTTTTGGTCTTTTTTGGTCATTCTTTGGTCTTTACAGTAATTAGTAGTTATTGAGATTTAGTAGAGTAGAACTTGGTTAGAAAATTAATGAAGGGACGTTAAGTGATGTAGTAAATAGTAACAACAGGATATACACTAAAGCTATATTTACAAATTGGAGGGAAAATTAATAAGAAATTGTGGTAGGCCTATTTAGAATAAAATTGCTGTTTTACTTACCGCAGCTGTACAATAATTAGAATAAATCACTGAATCTAGAATCAGACTGTTATTTAAGAGTGTTTTATTTATGTTTGTGATATACATACTCAGTATTAAAAAGTAGCACATTTCCTGACGTCATCTGAAACCACCGGAAGAGTGAGCCTTCGGCCCCGCCCCGGCAGCGCAGTCAATCCAACCTGAAGAGAAGGCGAGTCAACGCAACGGCTAAAAATATAATAGCTAACACAAGATGGCCGGTTTGCCTCGTAGGATTATAAAGGTACACTTTGCACTGTATAGTCTTTATTTGTCAATGAGCGTGT